>CH000040.1:183619-196132 GCA_000149265.1 Ciona savignyi | reverse complement strand
GATCTTGTAGTTGCATTCTCTTGTATAGGATATTCATGTTTATGTGAATTGGAATTGCCCGTTAATTGGAAAACCAAGGGGGTTAACACACGGGCAATCGTCAGATCACCTCGCGCCCACCATCGGGTTACCGGAAAGTGTTTTTTTTTAGATTTTTTCTGCACAAAAAATGTTAACACACGGGCAATCATCAGACAGGTCAAAGTTTTTACCAGAACCGGCCGAACTAATAGCTGCTTATCTAAGCAAATATGCCAATTTAATAATTGCCTTATTTTAAACTGATCGCAATAAAGTAGTAGCACAACCTAAGATGACTTTATTCCCCCCTCCTCCCAGGTATTATCGATCAACCGCGGTGCGTTGCTTGGGAAGTTGTGCAATCAACGCCATCAACAACAACTTGATAAATCTGTTGATGCAATGGTTGACCTCTTGAAATCAATCAACGAGAAATCAACGGTTGATACCAAGTTTATTGAGGTTAGATAGGATAGGATATTCATGTTTATTCCCGTGGAGGGAAATCCAATGGAGTTAACACACGGGCAATCGTCAGATTAACTCGCGCCCATCGTCGGGTTACCGGAGCTATTGCAGTGTGTTGTATATGATAGACACGTTTCTTTAATTTGGTAGAACCCATTAATCCGCTGGGTTCAGGCAATGTCCGTAAAGTGCCTTGCCCAAGGACACAACCGACTAGCTAGTGACCAGTTTAGAACCTGCAACGTTTCAAATACACATCTGTTAAATAGTTTTTTAGTGTAACACTTCAAATAATAAAACTACCGTAACCACCCAAATATGGTCAGGTGTACCTGGCATCTTGGCAAACCTTTAACGAAGCTGAAAAAGTCAGTGCTGCCTGCAGCTTTTTTGACCAGGAAAATATTTCAAATTTTCACCTGGAAGCACTGGTACTGGCGTTCGAAAAAGCATCGGCAACACTGCAGAAATCATCGCAGGTTAGGGGATTTACCTAGCTTGACACTTTTTCAGTAAAAATGTTTCAATTTTTTTTTAAATTTTGTTACCCCATTTATTTCATACAGTAGACATTTTTAACGTTTTTTTATGTAATAGCAAGTTAATTTGTTTTTTTAAGTTAGTAGAGTCTTTGTAACTATATTTTGGACCTGTGTTTAGGTTTATACCTTTAGTTTGTTTATACCCTCCTAGTTACATACTTAACCCTTTAACTGCCGGCTGTTTTTTAGGTCATTTTCTGGCCAAGTCACCTTAGGTTAGAAGATTCTGTTTAAAAAACTATTGATGTAAGCATTATATGATCAACAGAAAAGTTGTTCAGTAATAAATTTTCTTTTTTTTAACATTAGTAAAATTTTGATGACGTCATGCATTGGGCAATGACGTCATGTGTTACTGTTTAGATCAACAAAAACTATCTTTTTTTTCATTTACAAACAAAACAGTATGTAGCAAAGTTATTTATGATTATCTTTGGAACATTTTTGTACTACTCTTTTTATTATGACGTCAAAACTTTTCTGATGACGTCGTAATACGCAAATCAAAAAGTGTTTTTTTTTTGCACTCGCCCAATGAAACACAAACACATAGCCACAGGAAAACAAAACTGCTGCAAAACACCTCAAAAAGATTCTTCATGGCTAGAACTTCTCGAAAATGAAGCACAACTGCTTCCAGAATCATTATCAGCCAACAAAAGGGCAGTTTCTTCAACAGAATACCTGTTTTTACCCTCCAAAAGCTCAAAAAATAGCCTAATCCAAAATGTACAAGCGAAAAACGAAAGGCTTGTTTTCAAACTAAACAAGCGAACCATGACGACAATAGTTATAAACTAATCGGGGACTAAAATCAAAATTAAAAATAATTAAAACAACTAAAAATCACACATATATGTATACATTTTTTAAACTCAAATAACTAAAAAATATCAAATGCAAACCTATATATCATCTTATATTGGTAAACGCAGAAATTATTCAGCTCTCCAGCGCCATCTCACTGATCAAAATCGGCCGTATACTTTTCTACTTATGTAATTTTTAGCGCTGTCGACTTGAGTCGACAGCGGCAGTTAAAGGGTTAATATACTATTTGTGTTTTTTTAACCATGCATCACTTTTTCTGTTTGAAAATTTTGAAATTTGTTTTTTTTGAACATTTATTTTAAGTCTGTACTTTTGTGGAAATGTAATATTTTAGTAGAATATTTTTTATACAAGTTCTACAGGGACATGAATTAAACACAAATAAATTCACAAATTATGTTTTATTTTTATTTTTCATGAAATTAATAAATTGTGTTTAAAACAATAATTTTGTTTTCTATTTTTTTATTTAAAAAAAAAATTTTTTTTTCTAATTTTCTGTTTTTCATTTAAAAATTTTTTTCCCCCAAACTTAAAAAAAAATAATGCTTTACCCTCCTCTCTGTTCCCATAGAAACGTGGTCATGTGATCCTGGTGCTGGACAAAGGGTTACAGATGTTGCCGTGGGAAACCACCCCCACCCTCCAACCCCACTCCGTATCACGGGTCCCCTCCGTACACCTCCTGCTGTGGCAGTTGCAACTCAGGGGAATCCCCTCAAGTGATCAGCAGGACCTCAGCAATGCGTCGTTCGTCATCAACCCTAAGGTAACTGTTGTGAAAATGCGTTAATTTCTATCCCTGTAGTAATACGTGCAGGTTTCCAGACAGTTATTTTATGCCATGTAATCACGCAGGCCCTGTAATCAACTGTAATCATGCCCGTATGTAACATTTTTTGTGTGTATTTCGTGCTATATAACCCGCTGAGATTTGCTTTAATTCGATTCACTACCAAGTACCTCCAATAGAAGAATACAACAGTATCAATCGATCTATAGCCTCACCCCCTCTATCCCCAACTCCCAGTGGGTTATGTGATTTCACCTCATGTTTATTTTACCCAACTTCTCCCCTCAACACAGTGGGTGATGGGTAGTATAGTATTACCCCCTCAACCCCACTTTACGCATATACCACCCATTCACCCCACATTTAACCCATTCATCCACATTTAACCCATTCATCCACATTTAACCCATATACCACCCCTTTAACACAGTCGATTAATAGGTATTGCGTTTTCAGTCAATTTATGTAATGATTAATGATAATAGCCAGATAGATATTGGATTCGATTTTTTTGGCTACTTTTTGTGCAGTTGTGTTTATTGGCAAAGTACTTCGCGAACATTACAGGAACCCAGTGGAATAGTGGGTTCTAAATGTTAAAAAAATGTTAAACGATTCATGTGTGTTAAACGCTATACAACTCACTGCAAAAACTTCTGTGACCCGACAGTAGATAATTTGATGACTGCGTGTGTGGAAACGTTCCTTGCACTTTTCCATTTATGGGGATAAAACAAGAATGATCTCTCAAAGTTTGATAAAAATATCAAATTGTCAAAGCATCTTAATTTCATCCGAAATTTTTTTTTCATATCTTCTTTAAATTCAAATTCGAATTCACAGGGTGATTTACTTAACACTGCAACCCGCTTTGGTGATTGGTTCAATTCCGTCCAATCATGGAAAGGTATTGTGTCACGCCCCCCAACCCAGGACGAATGGTTGACCTCGCTTTCTAGAAACGATGTTTTTATGTAAGTTTGACCGATATGCGTCAACTTTTACCCGAAGGGTTACAGGATTCTGATGTAGATTGTGTCCTTGTGCATACTTTGAAGTTTTAATGGAAAGTTACTTTATTAATAATGAATTCACTTATCGGTTATTGCCTGAATCCAGTGGATTAATCGGCGAAACACGTAACAGTCATCGCTCCAGTGGATTCGAGTCAAAATTAAGTCCCATTGCTAACAATCTCATTTTGGCTGGGTCGATTTACAGAAACTGGTCGCTAGCTAGTCGGTTGTGTCCTTAAGCAATGCACTTAACGGACATTTCCTTAACCTAGTGGAATGGTAGTTTCTACTAAATTAATAGAACACGTGAATCATACACAACACACTGCAATAGCTCCGGTAACCCTACGGTGGGCGCGAGGTGATCTGACGATTGCCCTTGTATTAAACCCCTTAATTTTTAAATTCACGAGGATAAATACCCCATCCTGAATACATCAAGTCTCCCCTCAGTGACACACTAGAAAATTTAGATCTGTTGACTTGATTTATAAACCCAGCGGATTAATGGGTTCTACCAAACCAAAGGAACGTGTGAATCATAAACAACACACTCCAATAGCTGTAATAACTCGACAGGGGGATCTGTTGGGTTGATTAATATGATTGTATTTTCAAGATTCTGCGGACATGGGGCTGGTGGGGCGTATGTCCAGCAGGAAGCTATAGCTCGACGGAGCGCACGAGGTGTTTCCTTCCTCATCGGCTGCAGCAGTGGTCGATTGACGGAACCTGGCATCACTGAACCTGATGGTAAATATAACTGGAAACACTGTACTGATACGACACTATAGGATATTTATGTTTAACCCTTTGAATGGGAAAACCAAGGGGGTTCACACGGGGGTTCAGGCAATGTCCGTAAAGTGCCTTGCCCAAAAACACAACCAATAGCTATCGACTAGTTTCGTACCTGCAACCGTTCGATTGAAAGGCGACGCACTTAACCGCCAGACTAACCGGCGGACGAACAATGATAGTTCAAACAAGTTACATGAGATATTTTAAGTTAAACGTGGATAAAATCTGGCTTTCCACTAGGGATGCACAAACTAGAATATCTTGGTATTCTAGAATAGTTATTTCGAATCCAGAATATCGAATCCTATTCTATATTAAAAAGCAAACTCCAGTTAAAGTGGCAAGATCGTCAAAAATTCCTGCTTCAGCTGACTACCTCTTTGGCCAGTGTGATTACATAATACATACTTATAATCATAGGCGGCGACTTCAGTAAAATGTTACCGTTGCGCGAAATTGTATGACGTCACAATCGGCCCTATGCCTCGAACTAACTGGGATAGAACTATGATACTAACAATTTACAAAGCTAAAAGATTAAGCCAGGAGTTTAAGTGTTTAATCTAACTACTTCCCCCGCTGAAATATTGCATGGTTATACGCTGCTCAGCGTCAACAATACGGAAAGAATATACCAAATATTTATGTGTCTGCGAGAGCTGTGCAAGAACCAAGATTCTTATAACGGTTAACTGATCAAAGAAAAAAAACCGTTAACCGATGTTAGCCGACTGTTCTCTCTAGCTAATACTTAGTATTAATGGGAAGAACATGGGGAAAACGAGAGTGCGTCGTCAGTGGTCCTGTATTGAATCTAGGTCAACGTAACCCTAGGTCAAACCGCCGATCAAAGCAATAAACACCGCTGGAAAAGCGGCGCTGCGGTTAGACGATTTAATGTGATAATTATTTAAATGCGCAGGGAATTTTTTGCGTTATTATAAAACAGACATTGCGGCGCAACGGCGGAAGTCTGCGCGCTTATAATATCCGTTGTAATCAACGCTGTTGCAATATGTACAATGGAAATAAAAAGGAACTCCATGCAATTATAGTTTCTTAATGTGCAATGTATATTATTTCGAATCCAAATATTCGAAATAAACGTAATATTTGGATTCGAATCCCGTAGGATTCGAATCCGGAAGATTCGATATTCTAGTTTGTGCATCCCTACTTTCCACCCACAAGGATATAAAATTAACAAACTGTACAGACACTGTCACATCACCTTGACTGTGGACATAATGTGTATTACTGTGCACTTGAGCAATCCACTTTACATTGCTCCAACCCAGTGGTATCTAATGAGTCGTCCAAATTGAAAGTCATGTCTGATTATCCACACACTGTAATAGTTCCAGCAACTCTACTGTGGGCATGAGGTGTATTACTATGCACCTAAGCAAGCCACTTTACATTGCTCCAACCCAGTGGTATCTAATGAGTCGTCCAAATTAAAAGTCATGTCTGATTATACATACTCTGTAATAGCTCCAGCAACTTAATTGTAGGCATTGGGTGATTTATAACACATGGGTAAAGCCTTGCTTCCCACCCACGAGGATATAAATAAATCAATCACCCACACGTTGTAATAACTCCAGCAATTCAACTGTGGGCATGAGGTGTCTTACGATACCATTGATTAAAGCTTGTAATCCTACCACACAGACATAAATAACCAACCACACACTGTAATAGCTTCATCAACTCGACTGTGAGCATGAGGTGTCTTACGATACCCGTGGATAAAGCCTGGCTTCCCACCCACAAGATAAAAATGTACCACCCATCACGACAATACAATAGCTCGAGTAATTTAACTGTGGCATTGGGCTGTGTTATGATACTGACAATAAAATTAATAAGAGCCACATGTTGCCGATGTCTACACTAGACCAATATTCAGACTGAGTAAAAGCGCTGGAATTGGTGATACGAATATGTTTCTACAGGCATGGTCACATGGTACATGATGTCAGGGTGTCCAAGCGTGATGTCATGTCTGTGGACGGTGACGGACAAAGACATCGACAAACATTTCGCCACGAGCTTGCTGACCTGGGCGCGAACTGGTGAGTGGTTAGATAAACTTGTTTATTCCTGTTAGTGGGAAGTGATAGCCACTCTTGTTTATTTCTATGACTAGTGGAATGATAGACAATATGGTTGAAACTCCTAATTCTATGGTGTTTTTACGGTATTTCATTTTGCTTTTTTCAATGAAATTTAACAAATAATGGATGTCATGTGTTATTAATATTATGGGGTTAAAGGAATTATCCATGGTTATCGTCTGATAACTCATGCTGTTCAGTAATATATTGCAGTGTTTTGATATGATTGAGACATGCCTACAATTTTAGAACCCATCATTCCACTGAGTGGATAGGATAGTATATTCATGTTTATCCCTGTGAATGGAAAAACCAAGGGGGTTAACACACAGGCAATCGTCAGATCACCTCGCGCCCATCGTCGGGTTTCCGGAGCTATTGCAGTGTGTTGTATATGATACAGACGTTCCTTCAATTTGGTAAAACCCATGAATCCTGCAACCTTTCGATTGAAAGGCGACGCACTTAACTGCCAGACTAACCGGCCGGACTCTGTATGATTGAGACAGTCCTACAATTTTAGAACCCATTATTCCACTAAGTGCCTTGCCAAGTAGCTAGCGATCAGTTCCTATAACCATTTGGCTAAACGGCAGGACACACTACCCTACCAAGTTATTCATCTGACTATAATACTTTCATATTTACAGGCAAGAATTTGACCGAGATAATTCGAGGCTGCGACAAAGTATGCAAACATCCACTTTTAAACGGTGCAGCCACAGTTGTGTATGGGCTCCCTGTGTCTTGCACTAATGTACCACCTGATCTTACTGTTAAAATTCCCGACATTTTTAAAGATTTATCGCCAATTTTATCTTGAGTTTATGTTGTATTTTCACTCAGCAATTTGCAGTTTTAGTATGTGATAATTTGTGAAAATAAAAGTATACATTAAGTTGTGAAATAATGCGTATAAAAGTAGAGAGGATGTATGCCCCAATAATTTGGATTAACCACTAATGTAGACTTTGGAAATAGCCTTCTTTTTCTTTCTTTTTTTTAGTTTTTTTTATCTTAAAAAAATATTTATCATTAGCATTAGGTCAATATAAATTACCCTTAAGCAAAGTTTAAAAGAATCGAAAATGTGTTTGTATTAAAAAAATAACTTGCCTGAAACAATGAATTGATATTAAACATAAAGACATTTTTGTCATTATTTTAAGTAGATCTTATTTACATTTTTTTGGTAACCCGACGGGGGAGAGATAATCTAACGATTGTGCGTGTATTAACGCCCCTTGCATGTTCCCATTCATTGGGGTAAACCTGAATAGGCAAGTTTCAATCACATTACCCTTCGACTTAAAGACGATGTAACCCACGAAGCTATTTAAACCAACCGTGTTTAAATAATGACATCTCGGTAGCCTAAATAGAAAAATGTCTTATTCAATTTAGATTTTAAACTAATTAATGGATTTTATTGATTTATTTAGTAGATGCATTGACTTTAACATACCACCTAGAATAACACAGTTGAGTTTTGCTTAGCTATTTCATTAAAGAATACACAACACTACGAAAATTATTAGAGAAGACGAAAAATACGGTAGTTATAAAACTTTAATATATATTTTTTTAAATATAATGATAAACAACTTTTAATTTATTATTAATCGTCAGCTAGTTTTGCGGAAGTTTTTAAACTGGACTGTAAAAGTCGCTATATAAACGAAAAACTAAAAAATTCCAGCTGTATTTATAAGGTTGTTGTTTTGTGAAGTTGAGTCTTCAGAAGAATTTAGGTCGGTTATTTTACAGCATTATTTCTAATGTGGTATATTGTTTTTAATTGATATATGTCAGACAAATAAAAAGGCAATAATAAACAGATCTGAGGCCAACGGAGAACCAACAGAAATCTGTTATTGACAAAATATAGGACAAAACTGGGGAAAACTAAAAGGAGGGAAAGCGGGAAGGCGGGAAACTGCAAGCTAAAATAAAGATTATGGCATTGGAGTTAGTTTTAAACATGAGGCTAGAGTTGGGTTAGTCTTGGGGTTGAGATTAGTGTTTAGGACAGGGTTCAAATTAGTTTCAATACTTTTACTGTGCAGTTTCAATCCTTCCCTCCGGCCCTCTTTTCCTCATTTTAGTGTTGCCCGACAAAACTATAAAAGGTGGAAGGAAAGGGAAATTGCTCAGTACCGTAAAGACAAGGGTGTTCGGATAAGTTTGCTTATAATAGGTAAACTAAGATAGAGCAACACTAAAAGGGAGGAAGAGTGGTCCATAAACCTACCAAAAACTTATTCTAACCCTACACTAAACATGAATTTAGACCCTAAAACTAATTCTAACCACAGCCATAATGTGAAATACTGAGATGTTTTTTACTTTGTAATTTATCTTGAATTGTTAAACTAGATAATTGGGCATTGAGTAATGCCAGGCAATTGATAAGGTTACAGATAAGGTTGTTTTTTTGTTAAAATTCACTTTCATTTCCAAAAGCAAAGACTGATTTTTACACCCACATGATAATGCACAGTATCCTATTCCGCGGTAATATTTTTTAATATCATTTTACCAAAGATAAGAACCACTGGCGTCACACCGTCCAAGTAAGAAATTACTGTTGCAAATTAAAAACTAATGACGTTAAACTAATGATTTTGTCAGATTTTTTAGCTATGCAAGATATATCAAAATCGACGCCTTAGACCCTTTTTTCAATTATTTAGCAGATGTTGTATGAACCCAGTAGATTAATGAGTTCAACTATAACTATAGAATCATACATGTTGTACTTTATTTAGTGCAGTCTCTTACTGTTTTGTTTCAAAAGTAATAGTAATAAATATCGTATGATCATAAGAGGAAAAAACTAAAAGAAGAGAAAGAGGGAAGTAGGGAAGGAATAAAACTGCTCATTAAAATGAACAATATGACATTAAGGTTATTGCAAGGACTACAGTAAAGGTAGTGTTTATTCTGGAGTTGAGATTAGTAATAGGTGCAGAATTAGATTTAGTTTTCATAGTTTAATGAAGAATTTTCCTCCTTTCTTTCCTTTATTGTTGCATATCGTAGTTGATGATAGATAAAATCCTATAGTAGAAGCCAAAGTGAAAATGTAACTAAGGTGTTTATGTATTTAAACTTTTATATACATTACCAGTAAAAATTTTAAGAATTTTAATTTTTGTTTTAAAGGTTTCACTTAGTGTTTTGTATACATTACTGAACCAGTAAATAAAAGAACAATTTTAAGAAATATAAGATTTTCTTAAATAGTTCCACTCAGTACATATGTAACATCTGGTGCTGTTTGTCCCATTTCTTATTCACCTTATACACTTGTTCTCTGCATTATTTATGTTGGCAATCCTGGTCCTGGTTGTATCATCAAGCATGTTTATAAATCCTAAGTACTCTTTGTAGAATAGGAATATACCAGGAATTGATTACTCTAATTTACCTTTCTTATATATTATGTATAGCTAGCTGTTCATCGGGTTTTGTTTACCACAGCTGTTTAATACATTTGTTGTCAGTTAATGACTGAAATAATCCAGAAATAGTCAGCTACCCAATAAAACATCCAAGAAACTGATTTGTGTGCAAACCAAATGAAAAAACAACTAGTTACCGTAGGCTACTAGAAAAGTGAAAAGCTTAGGGAAAATCTGTAACTTTACCATTGTGCATTACTTTTAGTCTTTCTTTAATTCAAAGCAATGTACATTTAAACTAATTTTTTATTTTTTGAGATTTTAGTGAACCATAATTTTATTTTCATTTAATTACATTTATCATAAAGTGACACAGTCTGCTTCTATACCCGCATGATTTCTCAGTGTCTTCTTGTTAAACTTCAGTTCAATTTATTTTTGTTTTGTTAAAGATAAGATAGGATAATCATGTTTATCCCCGTGAATGGGAAAACCAAGGGGGTTATTACAAGGGCAATCGTCATATTACCTCGCGCCCACCGTCAGGTTACCAGAGCTATTGCAATATGTTGTGTATAATTCACACAGGTTAGGCAATGTCCGTAAAGTGCATTGCCCAAGGACACAACCGACTAGCTCGCAACCAGTTTTGAACCTTAACCCTTCAGTTGAAAGGAGTCGCACTAAATCACCAGACTAACCGGTTTTATGTGCATTTAACAAATAAATATGTTTGGTTGATTGATTATTTAAACTGGCATAATAATTACCTAGAATCGATTTTTAAAAATTTTGATTTATCAATCAATGATTATTAAAATCTAGCTTTGTGAACTGCCCTAAATTTAACCCATATACCATGTTTGTGTTGATTATTGCTGCATAATGAAACTAAGTTGATTCAACCAATTTAAAATTAAGTGTTTCTTAAGGAGCAAAATGAAGTTTATTGATTATTTTAAAAACTAGGCTTAATAGATGCACAAGCAGACTGTATATTCTGTTGACAGTGTTATTTATCATGGATCAAGTTCAACAAGATTTTATCATTCAAAAATATACCATTTTTTCACCGCAGAATTAGTAAAGCAAATTTTGAAAGGAACTTATTTGTAGACAAAGATAAGATATGATATTTATGTTTTTCCCCATTAATGGGAAAACCAAGGGGGTTAAGATTACCTCGCGCTCACTGTCGAGTTGCATAAGCTTTTGCAATATGTTGTATGGATTTGGATGTCCCTTCAGTTATAGTTTAAACTATTAATAGACTGGGGCAATGTCCACTAAGTCTAAGTGCCTAGCCTCAGGACACAACTGACCAGCTACTGACCAGTTTCAACCCACAATTGTTGGCCTAAAATGCGATGTAATAATCCACCAAACAATGTACTGTAAGGTAGAATAGTACTAGAAAAGTTGGCCGACCAGTTAGTTTGACGGTTAAGTGCGTCGCCTTTCGATCAAAAGGTTGCAGGCGTGAAACTGATCTCCAGCTCGTCGGTTGTGTCCTTGGGCAAGGCACTTGGCGGAAATTGTGTGAACCCAGCGAAATAATGGGTTCTACTAAATTAAAGAAATGTGTCTATCATACACAACACACTGCAATAGCTATCCTAAAACCAGTTAAATCAAACTTTGCCAGCTTTAAATTACCATTTATAAACCAATACTTAATTACACACAAATGACACATAAATACTATGGTTTTCCTCAGCCCAAATGTTAAAAAAACTATGTTTTCCACAGTCAATTGAATATCTAGTTACATAGCGATATAGTGTTGTAATATTTCAAGATGGCGGACGATGACATTCGAGATGAATTGGCTGCTATGCAAATGAGAGCCAATCAGGTTACAGATGAGGTTAGTTGTTTGTTTATTATTTTACTTTACAATACGTTGTGTCATTTGTATGTAATTACACTTAAACATTTGTAATAAAACAGGAAATTATAAATGAGAACTACATTAATTTAACAAAGAGTTTGAGTCCATGAAAAACATCCATGAAAAACAAAGTTTAAAGCTATCTCTGTTATATTAACGCTGTTGAATCATTACAATTTGCAATCATTTAACCATAACGATTGTACCAATATTGTGCTAAAATATTCTGTAGTAAATCAGAAATTCACTTTTATTTAAAAGACTAGTTTCACTTTGCACCATCATTAGTTATTATTCAAATAAAACATTTATTTAATAAAGTGGCTATGGACCAGACATGGGCAAACTTTGGTCCACCAGCTAAATTAACCCGCTGGGTCTTTTATTCTGGCTCGCCGGATCTTATCGACATGTTACAAGACCAAACAGCAATGTTACAGCTAAATAATTTTGTCATACCTATATTAGTGCGTCACTTGATGCAACTGTGCTATCTGGTTTTAGCTTAATGTTGTTTTTAAACAGACAAACTTTATGTGGGTGGTGGCTAGATAGCTTAGCCCGCCAGTCTTAGAATGAAATAAGACACTGATTGCTAGTGTGCCCATCCTTACTATAGACCAGGG
>CH000040.1:149317-164064 GCA_000149265.1 Ciona savignyi | reverse complement strand
CAGCATGCGGGGCGGCAAGGGGGTTTGGTGGGGCACCAATGAAAAAAGCGATAATATTTAGGGGTAACATTGAGCGCATGTTTATGAAAGGCACCGGGTAAGTAAAAATTTCGGGGAGTAGAAAAAGTGCAAAGAAGAGCGGGCAGTTAATGTAATCCCCGTTGATTTGTATCGTTTTGTGGTGGTGAGTTATTCGGGAGCATATTGTTAAAAGGCACCAGGACTTGAAGCTTAAATAAATACGCACTGTGTGTAATGATATACATAAATAAAGTACACAAGGGGGTACCAGACCCGGATAGAAAGTCACAGTTTCCACTACAGTGATTTGCGTGGGGGGCAACGCCTGAAGCACCTCGGCAATAGTACGAATCGTAACTTGCAAGAAACTCAAAGTTTTCCGAGTTTTTGTGAATTCGTTTGGTAGGTGGAGACGATTTTATTCAGATTTTCGATATTTCGGCGAAAATGGGAAACAGGTATTTAAGGGTCTGATTTCCACTGGTTTTTAGTATTTTTAGGAAATCTGATGAGTTTTTTTCAATTGCATCATGGTGATGAACTCGTCACATGAGTTGCAGGATCGTGAAGTCTAGCTTCACGTGAGCAAGTCAATCACGGGAGGTGTCTATCACGAGCGACATCGGTTCTTCATCAATGTCGGTTTTCATCAGTTCTCTGCACGGGGGATTCCCGGAATCTTCGAGTTTCAGACGTTTTACTTTCTCGATTCCGGGTTCTGGAGGAAAAGGGGGCGGATGGTAAAAATACGATTTTTGGGAATAGCTTGGTTGTTACTGTGTGTCACCTTTCAGCTGAAGGGTTGTAGTTTCGAAACTGGTCGCTTGCTAGTCGGCTGTGTTCTTTGGCAAGGCACTTTACCGACATTGCCTGAATCTAGTAAATTAATATACCAAAATTGAAGAAACGTAATCATCATAAACAACACACTGCAATAGCTCCGGTAACCCGACGGTGGGCGCGAGGTGATCTGACAATTGCCCGTGTATTATACCCCTTGGTTTTCCCATTCACGAGAATAAACATGAATATCCAATTCCTATCTGACGGTCCAAACCAGCTTGGTTTGCAGCTCACTAAGTTAAAATTCAATGGGAAACAAGAACAACCAACCCACCTTGAGAGGAGTCTTCATCTGAATAATCAGGATTATCCAACGATGACTGTTTATCTGGGGATAACATGGCGGGTTATTTATGCTGAGTAAACTATTTATGGTGAAGTGTAAAAGGAATTAGGATAGGATATTTATGTTTATTCCTGTAAATGGGAAAACCAAGGAGGTTAACACACAGGCAATCGTCAGATCATCTCGTGCCCATCGTTGGGTTACCGGAGCTATTGTAGTGTGTTGTGTATGATTAAACAATCCTTTAATTTTGAAGAACCCCTTACACCCCTTAATTTACCCCTTGCACTTCTAAATTACCCCTTGCACTTCTAAATTACCCCTTGCACCCCTAAATTTACCCTTGCACCCCTAAATTTACCTTTGCACCTCTAAATTACCCCTTGCACCCCTAAATTACCCCCTTGCACCCCTAAATTACCCCCTTGCACCTCTAAATTACCCCTTGCACCCCTAAATTACCCCTAACACCCCAAATTTACCCCTAACACCCCTAAATTACCCCATATAAGTGATTCAACCCACCTTCCATGTCCGACGAACGTTTGGTCGAGAGGTCCTGTGGAGACCCACTCAGCGACCTGTCGCTTGGGGATTCCCCTGCCAATACTGCTCTGTGCCCCGGGGGTGAGATGGTCCCGGTTGACCCCTCACCCGCAGCCCCACCCCCGCTGCTACCAGGGGACCCAACCCCATATCGGAGCATCCCAGCGTCGAAGTGGGTGAACTTGGCCACCCCCTGGGTACTTGGGGCTGAACTGAGGTCCTCGGGTTCAAGAGGGGGGATATTAGGGGAAATCCCATTCACCATGTCTGTGTAGATGGGTGAGTTTTAATATAAAGTTTTAATCTTAACCCTGTTATTTGAAAGGTGACAATCGTTAAGTTTTTTTGTTACATTTCCCCATTGTCAGTGATAATTAAGATAAAAAAATACAAATATCACCATCATACACAACACACTGCAAGGGCTCCCATATCCCGACAATGGGAATAAGGTAATCTGACGATATCCTGTGTGTTAACGCCCATTTTGTTTTCCGTAGAAGTATGGGGTTTTCACAGATCGTACCCATAACTCTTCATATAATTTAATTTAATCTTCTATGTTTTAAATTACATTAAACTACATTTTGATCCACCATAGAACCAAGGTATCATCATCACTCACCAGGAAATGGCATGTGAGAATGCATTGTGATGCGTAAATGAGCTCGGAACTCTCCCAGGCTCGTGAACGAGGCGTCACAAGTTCCGCATCTGAAGTTCCGGATTCCAACGTGCTGTGGGAGGTGGGAGGTTCAATACCATGGTTTCGTGGTGGTATGAAGTGAGACGGGATAGCTCGGTTGGTTAGAGCTTCGGTTTTTGACCGTGAGGTTGTAAGATCGAAACTGATTGCTAGCTAGTCGGTTGTGTCCTTGGGTAAGGCATTTAGCAGATACTGAAAACCCAGTGGATTAATGGGTTATTCACATGAAAAGAATATCTCAATAATACACAACACACTGCAATAACTTCAATAACCCGAAGGTGGGCATGAGGTAATCTATGGATTTCTTATGTGATAACTTCTTCGCTATTTTCATTTAAAAGGAAAAACTAAGTTTTTCTTTTGGTTAGTTTACACTAAGAATTTAAGCAAAAAATATCAAAAGTTTGGTTGGGTCTGTACAAAGCATTTGAAAAAGAAATTAAAGGAAAGGATAGGGAACTTACGTGAAGGAAAGAAAGAAGAAAGTGAGAATGGTTGGATAAGGAAGCTGATCTGTTGGAAAGTGTATAAGTATAAAGCTGTTTATATCTGGAGATCATAAGATGTTGGGTTCGGTACCTATCCATGGCTTTAGATAACTAATTACAAGCTAGATAACTAGTTACAAGATTATCTCTCATGGTAAAAGGGGTCTGCTGTAATTGAAAGGTTCTAGCATAGAAACTGGTCGCTAGCTATTCAGTTGTGTCCTTTTGCAAGGCACTTTACCGACATTGTCTAAACCCAGCGGATTAATGGGTTCTACTAAATTGAAAGAACGCGTGAATCATACACTACACGCTGAAACATTTTCCGATTCACTGGATTGACATGAAATATCAAAGACAACTTAGAAATTTCAAGACAACTTAGTAGAGTTCAAATCGAACTGAAGTTAAAACTCCACGTACCTTCATTTTATGCAGTCTGAGTGTGTAGTTTCTCGTAAAGCGCTTGCCGCATTCGTCGCATTCATACGGTTTGATACCAGAATGAAGCTTGATGTGTTGCTTCAAGTTGTGGAACCTGGTACACAGTGGTGATATTATAACCCAATGGTTTTTTATTCAATTTTGATATAAACACTTTTTCCACTCTAATATATTTTTTTATGTCAGGTTTGATGGCCACGTCAGCTATATTTAGACTAATTAATTGAATAAATTATAGACGTGTTTTTGAATGTCGATTTGCCCTCTTAATTTGTTTCCAATTTTTATTAAAGTTCCTGTTTCTTCATTTCATCGAAGATAAACAATTATTATTTTATTGACAACAGAAACTTATTTTTCTTTGTGTATGAAACAGAGATACCTTATTTGATAATATTTGTTCAATTCAAAGGATGTTTTTTTTGTGATAAAACACTGATATTTTCGGTTATAACCCCAATTGATAATTCAATTTTATATAATTTTGTTCCTTAATTTTTGTAATTTTACCTTGTGAATCGAGAGCCACATATTTGGCACTGGTGTGGTTTGGGAACGTTTGATTGAAGCGTTCGTCTCCGTACACTCATATACTGACCTCCTGGAGGCTAGAATAGGAAGGATTGGTTAGTTGACAGGTTAGTCTAGTGGTTTAGTGCGTTGCCTTTCAAACAAAGGGTTGTGGGTTTGAAACTGGTCGCTAGCTAGTCGGTTATGTCCTTGATAGTTGTGTTGATGTAATTAGTCTTTTAGCAGAAAGGTTGTAGGATCAAAACTGGTACTTCGCTAGTCTGAGGTAATCTGACAAATGTCCGTGTGATAATTATCATTGTGTTTTCCTATCCATGGGATAAAAGATAAACCTATATAATTATATATCACTAATTTCAAAGCAAATTAAGTGTTTTTCTGATTATATTATAAGAAAGGAAGTGGCCTTAAGCTAGGATTTAGGATAGGATATTCATGTTTATCCTAGTGAGTGGGGGGTTAACACCTGGGCAATCGTCAGATAACCAAGTGGGTTAACACACGGGCAATCGTCAGATCACCTCGCGCCCACCGTCAGGTTACCGGAGCTATTTCAGTGTGTTGTATATGATAGACACGTTGCTTTTAAGACTAGGTAATATAATATGTAGATCAAAATCCGGTTCAAACCGGTATAAACCCACCACAACTGGTAGTTCAGCCACCAATTTGTCTCCCTCCCTCTGTTGCTGCTGTTGCTCCATGAGTTGCTTCTGTCGCTGGAGAATCGCGCTTTGCACGCTGAGTCCCGATAAGCGGGGAACCATAGAAATAGCATTGTCAAGGTGAGGATGCGCTTCGTTGAACTTCTCCAGCGCAGATTCTATGAATGAAGAAATAAAAATAAATACAATTGTACAAAAAATTCTATAAACAAATCTAACAAGTAATCTAACAAATGCTTCAAATTACACAAATGGATCGAATAAAGACTTAAACTAACAATTTCACTGCATAACTAGCTCCTCCATACTACATTAATGGTTCCTGTAACTCAACTGTGGCCATGCAGTAATTTAACAAATGCTTTAAATTATACCACATCAATAACTTTTGTATACTACTTTAATAGCTCATTAAACTCAACTGTGGACAGGTAACAATCTCCAATTGCTTTAAATGACTTTATACCACATCAATAACTCTTCTATACTACTTTAATAGCACTTTTAACTCGACTGTGGGTATGCGGTAATCTCAAATAAATCACTTATCACAGTAATCTCAAATGACTTCAAAATTTGATGAAGTTTTGGCCTTGGGTTGTCTCCAAATGGTTCAAATAACTTAAATAATTCAAATAACTTATGGAAATTTCACTGTATCATTAACTCCTCTATACTAATCGATTGTTCCTGTAACTTGACTGTGGGCATGTGGTAATCAGGGCCAAAAATCCGCGTGTTACTTTACTGACGTTACTCCTGTGAGCTTCCATACGCATGTGAATTTTTACTCGCCCAAAATTTGAGGGATTTTTAGCCCTGGGTTATCTCCTAATGCTTCAAACGACTTTATACCACATCAATAACTCGACTGTGGGCATGCATGCTTTTAACACCACCGACTGTGTGCATGCGGTAATCTCAAATGACTCACTTATAGAGTTGGAGGTTGGGAAGCTCGATATCCCGGTCATCATGGATGGACTGAGGGAAGAACTCCTCATCTCATTGTTCCGGATGTCGCTAATCTTCCTGCTCTCCCCCGCATCTCCATCCGACTCCACCTTGCTCTCCTTGTGCTGGAAGCTGTAGAGTCGCTGGAGACTCTGCCAGGAATCCTCCGCGTCTGGAGGGGGGGTGGTGATGCTGCTCGCTCCATCTGGGAACAAATATGGAGGTTTAGGGATCGAATATGGAGGTTTAGGGACCAAATGTGGAGGTCTAGGGACCAAGTATAGAGGTCTAGGGACCAAATATGAAGTTTAGGGACCAAATATGGAGGTTTAGGGATCGAATATGAAGTTTAGGGACCAAATATGAAGTTTAGGGATCAAATATGGTGGTTTAGGGGCCAAATATGAAGTTTAGGGACCAAATTTGGAGGTTTGGGGACCAAATTTGGAGGTCTAGGGACCAAATTTAGAGGTTTGGGGACAAAATTTGGAGGTTTAGGGACCAAATATAAAGTTTAGGGATCGAATATGAAGTTTAGAGATCGAATATGGAGGTTTAGGGACCAAATATGGAGGTTTAGTAAAAGCAAAATACCAATTTAAACAAGACGATTTGTATTTAAACTAAATTATTAGCCAACTATTAGATCATAAATATAATGTGCCTATACACAAGAATCGTAATTTCTAAGTGGCATTTAATACATTCATTAGTCTTTTAAAAGGTTATATATATAGAGATTCAAACTTTATTTTGATTGTTTTAGTTTTTAAACCAACACCTTTTTTATATTGGGCTTATTTTTTGCTTAGATTTTATAACTTCACATACACTGGTTAAAGATTTTTTTTGAAATTTGGCTAAATCAGCAGATGTCTTGAAATTGAAGCTTTTAACATGTTGTGATTAGTTACAGACGTGTTTTGTTCAAACCAAAATTAATTAAAACTGATTGCGCAGTTTAAAAGTCACCATTCGATTTGCAAACTTAAGATCTATTCAACAATTTTAAAGAATGCAGTCTGCCCACCCCAAAATTATTTACTTCAAACTGAACTTGGGAGTGTTTATTATGATAAATGTAGTGGTTTTCTGGAAGAGGCAATTTGTTTTTACGGAGACCTGTCAGAACCAGTCATAATAAAGAGCCTTGTGAACGTAAATACTTAAAACAGAGGGATTAGCCATGATTACCTCATGCACAGCCTACCCCTGTTAAGGAGTGGCTTTAATCACTTTAATTCTACATTGTATCCGAATTAAGCAGCTCGTGCTATGGTGTGCAAGCGCTGACGTTGTAATTGCGAAGTAGTGACCGTATTAACAGGATACACGGCGCTAATTGAGCATGTACGGATGTCTCTTTGAACTCAGCTGCACGATTTCCCGCGCGACTAATAAGGGATATACGGGCGAGGGAAATTACGTCTTGGACGTTCGGGCGATTAAGTTGTTAGAGGGAAATAGCCCTGGCATTAATAACACTGGTGCAGATGGGCTGGAAGCCAATTTAATGCCGTCATTTCAAGCCCGCGAGAGATAAAGACCAACCGAATGTTGTAATCTTATTACTCTGCTGTTTGTTGATCGGACGATCTCCATTTAAGGTGGTATTTTACTACAGAGGGGGAAATATGACGGTTTCGCTCTTAAATCGGATGACAGGAACGGAAATTTCGGCGCCAAATGTTTTGTGTCGTATTTACACGACAGTGGTATGTTCCATAGACGCTAAACTGAGAAAATCAAAGAAAAGTAATGTTTTAAATAGACGGAACTATAAAACCACGGAAAATTACTTAACCCTGATCGCGTTTTAAGATGCCATTTTTAGTAGAAACTCCAAAAATACAGAACTTGTTACTAATTAATAATCATCCTAATTGTAATACAGTTTATAAGGGATTTTTAAAAGTAAATTTACTTCCAAATTTCGGTTTTAAAGTTAGCTTTTTATACGGAATATCCAAATTTCGGCTTTAAAGTTAGCTTTATATACGGAATATCCAAATTTCGGTTTTAAAGTTAGCTTTATATACGGAATATCCAAATTTCGGTTCTAAAGTTAGCTTTAAAATTAATGTTCCCTTTCGGTAGTTCCGTATTTTTGGAATCGACCTATCCCAACCAAACCTAAGATGCAGGTTCTGCACGTACGCAGCGTGCATAATAGGCAGCCTTCTCGCTAATGACGCGATTCCAATAACTCTTCGGCGGGATCGCGCTTTTGTGCACGCCGTCTTCTTACGTCATAATCGCCGAGAGGAAACCAATTGAAATGCAATTGTGACGATGACAAAGGAAATCGCATCGACGATAGAAGGTGATTCACGAGTGAGAAATACGTCGCGATTCGACAAACTTCAGCCAATTAGTTTAGAGCTGGCGGTTTAAACAGTATAACGGGACGTCATACATTTTTGCCGTCTTTTCCTGTCCCTATGTCGTGATTTGCTTCATTTGCCATTGTTTAATACTGGAGCAAAAATTGAATAAACAAAACTAAACTAATTTAAACTATACACAAAATTATTAAGGTAATAGGGATGCATAGTTTATTCGAAACTACTTAAGCCCCAAGTTTTTATTTTGTTACTGTTCCTGTGTTCCGAGGCAAAAAAATGAATAAACAAAAACCTAACATACATCATTTGTGCGTTTAACACCCAATGCACCACGTTTACACGTATATTCACAGTTGCTACGTTCCAATTTGTTTAACTTAGGTTTAACGGCCACGTCATTTTTTCCCGTTATACCGTGTCTATTCACTGACGTGTTTTAACTACAGTGGTTTTGCCATTTTTTTGCCTCCTTAACTTGAAACTATTATGCCAATGCTCTGTATTGTAAATTTTTTTCGAGCTTAGTTTCGAACCCATTAGGATTCCGTCACTAAGACCTTTTTCATTTAGAAGTCTGTATGTATCGGTCGCGTTAACCATTCGGCCACACTACCGTACTTCTGTATTGTGATTAAGGAGCGAAAAAACTGAACTAACGTTCCATTAAACATCCATGTTTAAGTTTTTTTTTCAGTTTTCGGTTTTATTAACATTAAGATTACAAATTTATATTTGCCGTGTGTTAAAAACAACACAAATCATCTAAGTACCGCCATCTCATAACAGGAATTATACGTCAAATATGCTTTGTCAGCATTTAAATGTTCAAAATTTGAATAATATTATTGCATCATTATTTATAACATAGAGGGCGCTAGCACGACGCAGTGGAAGAAAAGGCCGCCATGGAAATTAAGAAACAATTTATGTCTGGCCCAGTCGGTTTTATAAACAACCGTTTCCGTACAGTTTAAATTAGCAATTCAATTTAAAACATGTGTTTTAATGTGAATATTTTGTTACAAAATATATCGTAATAACTGTAATTGTTAATGAAGTAAAGCTATTATTAACTAACTACTGTGGTTTTGCCGTTTTTTCATGCCATTTTTAATATTTGCTATTCTTCATTACTGTAACGACGGAGAAAAAAATAAACTGAAATAAATAAAGTGTTTTGGGCGATATTTCACCAACGAGGCCAATTTTAAAAGGTCGCCTAATATAATTGCTGGTGTGCGTGTTAATTTAGTTTGGCTTCCAGCTCGATTAAATAGAGAAAGCAAGCTCGTCTGGCGCACAATTGCGTTCCGTGAGATGTTTTCATCGCATCTCGTGCATTTTGAAGTGACTGGCACAATAGGAAAGGCAGTAATAACAAGTGGCGCGACAAAGGGGGCGAAAGTAAGGCGAGATCGACCGTTGCTTTTACACAATGGGCTTCGCATCTATTCAGGCCATTCAAGCGCCGATACATTATGCCGTAACAAACGCAATGAAATGCGTCGGCATTAAAGAACACTCGAATTCCATCGTCGACGCGTTGCCGCGCTACCGTTGCTAGGTAACCGCGGATTTGATGACGCAGGCGGAACTACTGCAGCGCGATTTATCATTGGGTTTAAATGTGATGCAATTGAATATAGAATAGGATGTTTATCTACCTGAATAGGCAAACCCAGGGGGGTTACCACACGGGCAATCGTCAGATCACCTCGCGCCCACCGTCGGGGTATATAGGCACGGTCCAGTGTATGATCAGTCCACTGTGAATTGACCCTCCCACATTATCCCATTGTAATATACTGCACGCACGCTACCGGGCCCTGTGTAAACCCACAGACAAGGGAAGCTTGTTTGGCGTAGTAATTCCAGCACACAACTTTACTTATTCTACTCATAAGCAGTTTGTGCACAGTATTGGTTTGTTAGCTTAAAGCACGCCCACTATTATACCATCTGCAGGCGGTTTGGCATTGATGGATAATCCCTTTGGTTATTGGAAGGAACTAACATTGTATCTCTATGGATTCGAGATAATACCTTGATGTCATCCGACTTAGCATGTAAACATCCAAAATCACCGGGCAACCAAACACAATTTACAGCACAACAAATAGAATTCCGGAAAATGTCGTAACGTTGGGTACTTTGTTAGTTAAGTACCTAGTTATTTGGTCAATCAGTAGAGGATTTTAATCTATAGTTTTCCAAACGCGTTTTAAAAGTTATTTTAATCCATATTTCGGTATAAAATTCATAAACTCATAGAGTATATTAATCCGTATTTTGACATAAGGTAAAGTCCAAATTCCATATTTTTAAGTTTTCAGTCCACAATTTCCCATAATATAAAGTGCATTAAGTAAAGCCAATAAATTCAAAATTTGTTTAATCCACATTTTTTTTAAAGTTTTTTTTTAATCCGTATTCGGCTAAACGCGTTTTTAAAGGTTTAAACTGTTTTGTTGATATCGTTGCATTAGTGTGCCGGTGGAAGTAAAATTCGTGAATATTTCAGATCACTCATAACCGCAGGCGGGAGAACTTCCAATTTCTACTTCATCGCCTTTCCTGGAAATCCAGCAGTTCTTACGCATTATTTTTAATCACATAACTCCGCGGTACAGTGTGGAAAATAAGCGATTAATTTTCAAGCTACAAACGCGGGGGGTTAATTCGAGCCGCATTTTTGGGCGACCTCTTCAAAGGACTTTGGAGTGTTGCTGTTAAGTGGGCCGATTAGGGGAACCGGTGTTAAAGAAAAGCAGTGTGAACGCCGCGGTTTATCGTTTTACAAACTGTGTCGGGTGACCACTTATAAACGACCGATAAAACGTCTTTCCAATTGCACGTTGGCAAAAAAACACAACTCACAAAATTAACAAAACGATATATTTCCCATCTAATCGTATGCTATTAGTTCAATTTCCATTGAAATGGGCTTAATTATCATGGTATTACTGTGATTTAACCCGGGAGTTTGCGGTACGTTTATTGTATGAAGATTATTATCAGTTATTAGCTGTGTGATTAGATGAAGTTTGATAGCTTGTCGGTGTGCTATTACAGACATCTTAGCACACGTCTTTAAATATCTAGTTTAGCCGATAAAACCGTGTATTATGTGAATCTTGCAAAGTTGCGTAATATTAAAGTGATTCTTCGCCTTACTTGACCCTACGTCGTTTACTTATCTTGGCTTTATAAAAATAAACCAAGATATGTTAAAATGCCTGACATCAAGATTTGATGCATTTGTTATAACGACAGGTTGTTAAATTTCATCTTCTGTCAAAACTATCAAAATCTGTCGTCCAAGAATCCTCTTTTAAAATTTAGTTTTGTTTCAAAGATGAAAACACGCAGTGGGAACTTCTATGAAAATTGAAACTGAAAAAAAACGGCGAAACGACAGTTTCATTAGTGGTGGTTGTGTTCCTGTTTAGGCCACTGTTGTGTGGAAGTTGTTTTCCTGTCTGGACCATGAAATCCATGCTTAGCGTTGTCCGGTAACCTAATCCACGCTTCTCTCTCGAAACAGCGTTGGTTACATTGTAATTCACATATTGCAACTCAACACCAGACATAGCGTATTGAGGCCGAACTGAAAACGAAGCGATGCACAAAAGACGGGATAAGACCATTTAAACCGCTTTGTTTTGTGAATGCGTTTTTCTTTAGTTCCCATGGAAGCAAGCAGCAGCTGTTTTTGTTCCAATTGTCCCTTTGTCGTCCCGATTATTGTCCGCGGGAATACAGGTGGGTATGAAAGTGTATCCATTCTAAGTCGCCTGCGCAATTAAGGCAGTGCACAAAAGGGCGGAGACGCGCGGCGAGAGCGCATTTACAAATTGGAGTTCTATTGTGCAGTGCTTCTGAATTATTGATCCGCGGGCATAGTCGGCACGCAATGCTGGCACAGGGAGCCCAACAATGGCAGCAATGCGGGAGTTATTAGTAACTCTCTATAGAACGGCCTAATTCCTTTTAACAAACTACAAGGGGCGGGTACAATAGGCAAACTGCGGCCTTTTGTGTAGGGTTATTCCGAGCGATGCAATAACGACGGAGACTTTCTCTATCAACCATTAGCGCAGGTGGTGACTGTCGGTGCGTTTCGAAGAGGTAGTTGCTAAGATCACAAAACACTACGACATCCTGTGTTGACAATGCTAATGCATGTGAATGTGCCAGGTACTGGTAAATGGCTGAAAACGTCTGCAAAGTAACCACATCGCAATATAACATACTGACATACTTATAAGTACGTATTATAACATACGAGTTATAAAATTGAAAGTCGCTTTACCGCACAATTTTCTTCGGAGCTTAAGTTTAATAATTTTTAAACACCTTTTTAAATTATTTTTAATAAGATTTAAACCCTTTTTTTAGTATTGTTATTTTTATAAGTTTGGTTTGGCGGTCACTTACCATTCCAACACTAATTAATCGATTGGATTATGCAAGTGTTTTAACGACTGTCGTTTTGCCGTCTTTTCCTGTTTCCAACTATTTACTAAACTATATTTTATGTCGAGTTGTTTATTTTAAAAATAAGCGTAATAAATTTTAAAATGTGAAAATTGTTTTAATTTAATGTGATATTTTAATATCTTTTTGTGGAGCTAAGTTTCGTTTATTTAATGGTCCCGTCCCAAGACGTTTTTTTATATAATTCGGTATATGAATCGGTCGCGTTAACCATTCGACCACACGACCGTACAATTTTATTCATTATCTTTGATTTAGTTTATTTGTCTATTATACGATATTTATATTTGTTACGCATGGCCGATAAAAAGCGAGCACGTGACTATTGTATTTTCCTTTTATATGATATTGGCGCTTCAGAAATCTCGAAATGTGCAAGTTGCATTTTTAACCGAGCCAATTTCGAACCCATGATGGGCTGCTTACAGTGACCGCTTTTGTATAGATCGGTACATGTATCGGTAGCGTTAACCATTCGACCACATACAAATTACAGTTGCAACAAGTTAATAGGTTAATGATATAATATCAGTCTTCAACCGGCATGGCTTGTAACCTAATCCCATCTTATAAATTACCGAATACGACCTGCAATCGAAGCTATCGCGATAGTGAACGTCTTATCGATGGACACAGCGTTGACAGATCAGATCGCATTTGCAACCACGTGTTAGACGACCCGCCAGGCTGCTTTGAGACTACGACGTCGCCTTTTTTTAGACAGTCATTCAACTGGTGCCAGCATACTGTCTGGTGCAGCGGGCTTGCGGGTAAATTTTAAAGCGAAGTTCGGGTGGAATCAAATGTATTTGACTTGGATTAAGCGCAGCAGATAGACCTAAAGTTAATGTCAAAATATATTGACTGGCTAAGGTCGTACGACCGAATGGTTTACACGACCGAATCATATACAGAATTGTATACAAATACGGTTTTGGTGACGATTCATCATATGTTCAAAACTTAGCTCGTTGAAATATAAGAACGGTTTTGTAGTTGAATGGTTAACGCGACTGGAACATATAGAGAAAAGCATTCGTTTTTTACAAGCTGGGTCAAGTAAGCGAAGGTTTACCGTAAAAATACAGTAGAACCCCGCTTACCTGACCACCTATGGGACCGTGATCAAGCGGTCGCGTTAGCGGGGTGGTCGTGTTAGTGAATTTTGATTTGCAGCAAGTTGTCGTCATATGCAGCTTAAACGTCTGCATTTTTACTAATTTTTCACCAAATGCCATTATTTTTATCATATACTGCAGAATGAAATAATTTTATCTTGTAGGATTCAGTTCTGTCTGCCACATTTTTTGTGTGCGCTCATTTATTCTTATTGTTTTGATCATAAATAAAATTTAACCTTGTTATTTTGGTGACAAAGGCAAATTATTTAGCACATGTGGTCACTTAAGCGGGGTCAAATTTGAAGTTTTGGACCAAAATATAGCGGTCCTGGTCTGGAAACCGGGGTGGTCGCGTTATTGAAACAGAATGCAATGCATTACCATAGTAAATTATTCGGGACCGCACTAAAGTGGTCTTGATAGTGGGGTGGTCGTGTTATCGGGGTGGTCTCCAAGCGGGGTTCCACTGTACTAACTTTTACTCCTAAATAATGCTTATTTGGTGTGTGCCAAAGCATAGACGGATAATTGTGTAATGAGTTTTGAACCGTTGGGATTGTAGTTGACTCGATAATTAGGGTCTCTGTGTGCGTGAG
The DNA here is from genome assembly GCA_000149265.1 of Ciona savignyi. Taxonomy (NCBI): domain Eukaryota; kingdom Metazoa; phylum Chordata; class Ascidiacea; order Phlebobranchia; family Cionidae; genus Ciona; species Ciona savignyi. The sequence goes on along the minus strand of CH000040.1, from coordinate 150,018 downwards.
GTTAGGCGGAACGCGGCAACACATCCACACATTGCAATCGAAGCGTTCGGCCACACCTATTACACCTTTGCATCGGTCCACGCATCAGAAAACACAAATGGCCTCAGATACGACTTCGAGCTTTTCCGTCTTGCTATTTACCCATGCAATTGCGTGCGAGGGGAACAGGACAGGAAACGGCCCCCTATTTTGGGCCTCCTTTAAACGCCACCCCCTATTTCCGCACTGCATGCCTGTCTATCAAACTTCCAACCTTTTTCGGGGATTATATCGCATCGTAACTTTGTCTCGTGGTATTGTGCAGCGGCTGGTTTCGAAACCTGTAGCTTCAGTCTGTTTTAGGACAAGTTACGTATAAAAGTCGATCGCGCTAACCGTTTGACCACACACGTCTTTAGGCTGACACAACTTAGGAAAAATGCATATTGTGTACCGTTGTGTGGAAGGGTTAACTTGATCGATACATATACAGCATGTGTGGCCGAATGGTTAACGCAACCGATTCAGAGACGGCTTTAGAGACGATCATAAGTTCGAAACTAAGCCCGGTAAAAAATGCGCTAATCGCCGAATTTCCCAATTTATTTTTTACAAAACTTTGCGCAGCATACACAACACAAATTCCCTATTTAAACCATGTGTTGTAAGATTGCCACCATCGCCCATGTCGTGCATGTACCTGGTGGTTGACACACGCAGGA
>CH000040.1:125896-148552 GCA_000149265.1 Ciona savignyi | reverse complement strand
CGGATATTTATTATATATCCATCCTTCCGTGACCAACTGCAGGCGACGCGGCCAAATAGTTTGATACTTCGCTACTGAATTCAATTATTGGTTGAGCGACAGCAAATTAAAATTTGTTTTTTTTTTGTCAAAATATTTAAAACTTTTTTTTAAATTTCCTTTTTTTGTCGTGTTTTTAAAAACTTTGCCATAGTTAAGTCATGTAGTTGCATTAATTAAAGCATAGTTTGATACTTCGCTACTGAATTTCAATTACTGGCTCAGCAACAGCAAATTAATACTTTTGTAAAAAAAAGTTAAAAGGGTTTTTAAATCCCCCTTTTTAACGTGTTTTTAAAAACTTTGCCATAGTTAAGTCGTGTAGTTGCATTAATTAAAGCATAGTCTGATACTTCGCTACTGAATTTCAACTATGAAGATCCTTGGTTAAGCAATGGCAAATTAATATTTGTCATTTTTAGTCTTTTCAAACTTTTTTAAAGTTTTTTAAATGTTTTAGTTTTTTTGTCAAGTTTTTAAAAACCTTTTAACGTTTTTTTTTAAAGCGAATACAATTTGAGAAAACTTAAAGTCAACGCAAAAAAAGTATTTTTTAAAACGTAACTAAGAAATTATTTCTTTTTATGGGCTCGTCATTAACACCGTTTTAATGCAGAAAACCGGAATTGACCTTATTAACCATTTAGCCACACTATCCTTTTAATTAATATGTAATTTATTGAATGATCCAAGTTGCGTTCCCATAATGGGCTCGCCACTAACATCGTTTTTGTACAGCATTCGGTAAATGTATGGTGACGTTAACGGTTCGACCACAGAGCAGTTTTAGAAACACACTGAAAACAACAACCAGCATGAATCACGGTCGTGTGGTCGAATAGTTAACGCGACCGATACATATAACGAATTCTATACAAAAACGTTGGAAGTGGCAATTTCATCATGGGTTTGATGCTAAATATAAAACATAATCTGCTAATAAAAGAATACAAAATAAAGTTATTAAAACTATCAAAAAACAAGAACATAGCCTATGTAACACTGAAAACGCCTTACGTCATAATTTAGGGATTTCGTAATCGATTTTACACAAAATTCAGCATACATAAGTGACCAGTCAATACTTATTTTCGCTGATGATAAAAAATCGCGGCCCGTTTACTCCGGATAAGCAGCGTCGGTCGCGACGAAAACAAGTGCACGCGAAAACATTATGACGTCACAACATGCTCAAGTTGGCGACAATGAAGTGAATATTGCTACGAACCCTTTATTGCCCACTTATTACGTCATACCAGTGTTTCCCGGTAAAAAAAAAACGATTTTTTTAAATTTCCCTAAAAATGTAAATTTCCCCCAAAAAATTGCAAAATATTTTCGCGTTTTTATTATTATTTTTCACTTTTTCGTCGGAAACACTGCTCCACTGCTTTTAGCAGCCCTACATCCGCATGTGTCGGATCCGACCAGGACATGTCCGGGAATATTTGCAAAAGGTTTGTTTAAGACCCGCCCTATCTACATCAACACGTATCGCCGAACTAAATTAGAAATGCGTGTATTTACGAGGGCGACGAATTCCCCTTTGCATATGTAAACTTACCGGTTGTATTTTCATCCGGGTTGTCGTATTTACAAGGTTTAAACAAGGGAATTTTGTAAATCATTAAATAGATTCGCTTATTACATACGGACGGTTTGATTTATTGAGCTGAGATAAGAAATAAGGATATTTGGTCGACTAGTTTCGATTTCTCCTTAATTAGACTGATATATTTTAATGTAAAAATTGATTCAATTAAAAATTGTAAAAAGTATTAAACAGATTATCTTTGGTAAAACACGTCCATAAAATAACTGTGAACAAAATAAATTGATGCATATTAGACAGCGCTATGAAACGCGATAAACATGAAATACTGTGATCCTAAGGGGGTGTGGTGGTTATTTATGGGGTCTGGTGTAATTAATTAGTTCTACTGGTTGGTTGCTTACGTCATATCCGGCCGAAATGCATCACGATTCGAAGGAACGTGTGACCTGTAGCGGCACCCATATGCACGAATTTGCCGTTTCAATGTAACTTTGGGGCAAAACATGCTTTAAAAGTGATCGGTGAATCAAATGTACATGCCGTGCGTGAATAGGTACTCTATACATAGCTCACACCTTATTATGCGGCGATTTTTCACGTGTAAGGGCAAGTCGACCGCTGACACGTTCCGAAACGTGTAATATGGGGTTTGGGATCCGCGGGTTATTGTATGTGTGGGAGAAAGTCACTATGTGGTGTAATGAGGATGCGATATTACCCGATGTGGGAATTAGTAGCAGTGTTACCGGGTGGAAATTAGTCCACAAGTGTTTCCAGTTTTTTTTTTGAATTGCGCAAAGGCGTACTTAGGGTCGAGAGTTAAGAAGCGAGATTTTCTTTTAAATACGGTTGGGCTAAAAATAGACGCTTTAATCCTAAGGGAAATCAGATCATTCGTCGATTAGTGTCGTCTGCAAGACTAAGGAAACCTCGTTCAAAGTACCTGATTTTGGAGTCATGCCGATTTACCCTATTTGGGCAGATCAGAGCCGGGAGAAACGGCCAACCGCCGAGAGTTTACCTTGTTGTCGAAATAATGTCACGATATCAGGTTCTTTTGTGACGTAATAATACGCCTTCGAAACGACAAGCGCCTTCGGCGCGATGGAAGCGAAATCCGGACGATTCTGTCTCTGCATAGACCGACTAGTAACAAAAGACGTCGCCTCAACCCGACCCGCAACAAAGCCAGTAGAGACGGAATAAAGTGAAACTTCGTCTAGTCGGTACTTCCTTATTGCAAGTTGTAATGCGACGTGCTCGACGGGGATTTTAATATCGTCATCCGTTTGTTTAGCAGCGATCTAAGGCGCTGGAATGGAAAGTTACCGATTTCACATCGGGAACTCAAAACGATGACGTAAAACGGGTGAAAAGATGTCGAAATACAGCTGAAATTAGTCAAAATGCCAAATATAGATCGCGAATCGTCTATTTTTCCGCATGGTCGATCGCTCGCTAACAAAAACAAGATGTTGACGCGTTTGGGTGTACCGGGCCCGGGGTTCAAGTTACCGTAAACAATCGGCGCTGCACGGTTTATTTCGCCTCCGCCGACAATCCCGCACTAGACAATGGGAAATCGCGCTCAACAAGTCACGTATTGTGACGTCACAACCGCACCGATTGCAGGTAAACACAAGTTTGAGTGACTCGCGCGAGCCAACCGCGATGTACCGCGAAGTATCTGGGAACGGCCGGGATATTTTCGTCGCCGATTTCGATGTATTTTCTTCGCCAAGATGGATTAGAATCTTTCCGCGAAAACGCCATAACGCCCATTTTGCCACAATGATGATACGTCATAATATCAATTACGTCATAATATTAATTACGTCATAACATCGATTACGTCATAATATCTATTACGTCGTAATATCGATTGGGTAGTAATTTTGATTACGTCATAATGTAAATTACGTCATAAAATCGATTACGTCATAATTTTGATTACGTCATCAGAGAAAATAATAAAATTCCGGCAAGAGATACCTTGAGGGAAATTTCCGATGCATTTAAAGTCAGCATGACTTGCAAGCTTTAGACGGGAGAAACTAAATTACTCGGAAAGCATATAATCTATATGCATGAGGTGGTGGGTGTGGGTGCAGCACGTATTAGCGCAAGTCATCTAAGTTTTTGTTTTTTACCGGTCTTAGTTTCAAAGCCATGATGGTCTCGTTGCTAAGAACGTTTTGTGTATGTTTCGATATTTTTCTTTTTTGTATGTTTCGATAATCGTTTTGTGTAAGTTTCGATATTTTTCTTTTGTGTATGTTTCGATAATCGTTTTGTGTATGTTTCGATAAGCTCCTCATGATATAACGAAAACCATATATATTATAGTTTTTTATCGGGTTAGATTTCGAACCCATGATTAGTTCATCTTTAAGACCGTGTTTTGTATATGTTTTGGTATTTTTGTGACGGCCTCATTTCTTTTCCCTTTAAAGTTAATATGTATCGGTTGCGTTATCATTCGGCCACACAACCTTACAGTTTCGAACCCATGAAGGGCTTGTCCCTTCTATATAATTTATATAAGTATATGTGTTGGTCGCGTTAACCATTCGGCCACACGACAGTTTCGAACCCATGGGGGGCTTGTCTTTTAGATCGAATTTATATAAGTATATGTGTTGGTTGCGTTAACCATTCGGCCACACAACCTTGGAGTTAATACCAATGCTTCGTCCGCCGAACCGTGTTGCCACATTCGAGCAAGTCGGCTTGCGGATGATTACAGTGTACCGGATCATATGCTGGTAGTAGGTTAATACATGTACTTACGCACGCATGATAGCGACGTGTATAAACAGATCAACTACACCTCGACAGTTTTGTCGACTGCTGCGAACCATATTTGGAACCAAAGATCGTCTTATGCAAATCGTAAATCGAGAAATAAATGTCAGAGCAAAGTTTGGAATGTTAGTTCATATTGTTGAACTTGGAATGTGCAATTTTCTGCATAAAACCCAGGATTTAAAAAGGATTTTGTATCGATTCTATGCAATTTCGATTGGCAGGTGTAGGTTAGGGGATAATAGGGTTTTCTAACTCAGTGTGTGGGATGTTCTGAGTGAAAGGTGGGTTTTGTACGGTCTTGTGGCCGAATGGTTAACGCGACCGATACATACACCTACTTACATACAATAAAAACGGAAAGCAACGAGCCCATTACGGTTTCGAAGCCTATACCTGTTAAAAAAGGGTTTGGTCTGTGGTTCGAGGAAAATACATGTGCATATCTTACGACATATGTGGCATGATCGATGTTGACACTACGCATCTGCTGCCAGTGCTACACGACCCGGGCAAACATTGCGACAATAAAAACAAGTCGTTATGCTTCGGGCCAATGCACGGGGAAGCTGTAACCCGCGGATAAGGACATCTGGGCCATTTAAATTGCTCCGTATATCGGGCCTTGGCAAACACGGGACACCTGTTAAGCGGTTGGGTCGTAAGCAAACGATGCACAAACGACAGTTCTTAGAATATTTGATTGACAGCTTCGATAAATCAACTGCTTTTGTAGGAAATTCGATTTTTATGGAATTCTGACAAAACCGAGTTAAACCAGCGTTGATTTCGCGCTTGCATCGATTGCGTAAGATAGCGGTGTGATGACAGACAACAATTATGCCTTGTGATGTCACAAGAAACCGCTGGGTTATTACGTCACAAAGCGGCCATTATTCGGCGCGTTTCATCGTAATCGCGAGTGACAGGGAATTGATTCGCGTTCTAGAAAAATGACTCGAAAGACAAACACGGCGCCTGCACATTGAGAAGAGATCGCTACATTTCGTGCCGAAAGCGTCCAAACATTAGGCCAAAGTGGAGCCGCAAATACGCGAGTGGTGTTTCAATGTTGACATGGTCGCACACTATTTACCGAGGCCGTCCCGCACACGGCAGTATGCCAACACTGCATGGGGCTACAGATGGCATCGCGCTGCGTCTTATCTCGAGAGCAAGATGTTAGCACACAAGCAGACACGCAGTCGATGAATCCAATAAAATCGTGGCGCCGGGAAGACTTGGGTTGGGTTGTTAGGGAATAACCGAACCAATGCAAAACACAACACATGCCTTAATGAATTGTCGTGGATTATATACATGTACGGCCCTTATTTTCGTGGATTACGCACATTTAAAGACCTTATTCACGTTATTAGATATCAGTACTTATGGAATACGAACAGACAATTACAATTTGATTTCTATTATTAGGAAATAATCTAACTGATTTAAAATATGACAAATTGCCTTAATCAATCAGGGATAGCCGTGAATAACATTTCATAGACCTTATACATGTTACTGAACAATCTTTACGATATTTATCGCAACTTTTGATATATGAGAACCGAAATAATTACAATTTGATTTGTTTTATTAGGAAATAACCTAACCGATACAAAATACGACCAATTGCCTTAATGTTAATAAATCAGGGATAAATGTGGATTACATACATACATAGACCTTATACTAGTTACAAGACATCTTTACTTTACAGTAACTTATGATAAATGAGAACGGAAATAATTAAAGTCGCGGGTACATGCTTTATTATATGCGACCGCCAATAAACGGGGTATCATGATAATCGAATTACGCGATTCATTCGATCGATGCAAAGGTATTGTGACGCATAATTGGCCGATGTAGAGCGCTTATCGATCGGTTTCAAAATCGATGCGTTTGGAAGCGCAGACTGTCGGTTGCCTAGCAACGGGCAGCAAATCACTTGCACGCGGTTGTTGTTTGAAACATAATTTATCATATTTCTATGGCAGCTATCTCATCTCGGTGCCATCTTTCATCGACGCCATTAATTTATTACAACCCCCTGGCACGGGCTATTGTTGGCTTTCGCTTTGGTATTTTTCATCGTTTTTTTAGGGGGAGTTTTAAATCAATCTGTTTAATAGAAATTTTGAAAAGAAACCTTGATTTACGTTAGCGCACCTCGCGCTAAAAGTTAAGTTACCGAAGCAATTGAATTGTGTTACTTTTCTACCTGATTAGATAAACTCATTAACACGTTGGGTTCAGTCGATTTCTGCAAAGTAAATTGCGAACTAAACTGCCTAGTTTCGAGCGCACAACCTTTCAGTTAAAACCGACGTACGAACCAATTAAGCTATACATCATGAGCTGTAAATAATACGGCAAACCCCAACCAAAACACCTACAAAAATCTTATGTTTGGCGTTTTTAACAACACACCATTTCGGTAAATCAAAACACAGTGATTATGTTTATTCATACAGTTACTGTCAAATCTATGCTCTATCAAGTTTAACCCGATATAACTGATAACAACCCCGTGAAATTTCCCGGATCAGTATAAGCATAATGTCCTACCGTTTCCATAGTTTAAGGAAATATTTATAGGTTCGATTTTCATTTTTAAAATAATGGCATCCACATTTTGGTTGAAATCTTTGGAAAAGCATTATGGTAACTATTAAAGGAAAACACATGAGAAAGCCGGCTACAAGCTGAAACCGAATAGCCGACGAAAATTACGGGAATGCCCGTTTCGTTTGCGTTTCTATCAGATCTGACAACTTTGCTTTATGTTTGACATTCAACACGGCCGGATTAAAACCGCATTTATGACGTCATATTGGGTGGTTGTGTGACGTCAAAGCGGTTGACGACACGGTGAAAAGAGAACATGCAGAGTCCGACAGCGGGGGATCTCCTTTGAGGAGAAAGAAGAGAATAAAGAGAAAAACGGGAGGAGAAATAGGTGCAAGGAGTGGGATATTACACATCAAAGCGACGACGCATTTAGCACTCGAAAAGTTTTTTATCCCTGGCCCAAAACTGCGATAAGAAGCACTTCACGGGCCCCATTCCAAACTGGCGTTCCAATTAAAGCGCAGTGTTGACCGAGGGTATTATTCATCTGGAAACACTGTTCGGGTATATATGTTGATTGGGTGGCGGGTTGTGCAATATTTGCGTTCCACACCTGGCATCACTGGCCGGGCAAACTCGCCACTTAACAGTCGTGCATTCCAGCCCGAGCACTTCAGCATTAAGGGGACTTCGACCAAGAGACTTTAAGCATTCCGTCGAGTGCTTACCTCAAGCGAGCCGTAATGCAATTCTCACGGCCCAGCGGGATAGAAAAGTCTACGACATCCCTCGCTCAATAAACACTCTGTACATCCGGGTTATAATAGCCTGTATTCCTTACAAACCGTGTACTCTAAAGCATTGAAAACCTTCATCCTACCCCACGCGTATACAATATTATAATATGACGTCATCAAAATGACGTAATTATGACGTAATCTTACCTTCAGCGGCGTTGCTGGCTGAGTCGTCGAGGTTGGCTTCGACCTTGACAGCTATGGATTTTCGGTTGTTACCGGTGACTGGTTTGTCGGGTAGCGTTACTTCACCCCTGTTGCTGTTGCAGTTGCTGTTGAAGTTGGTTGTTGCGCTTTCGTCCGCTTTCCGACTTTCTGTTTCCAAATTGAACATTTAAACGTAATATTTAAACCCGACTGTGGACACGAGGCATTCCCACGTATAATGATGTTGTTTTTATAATTATAAAGCCAAAGCAAACCCCACAATTTTACAGCAGTAGTATTAGGTAATTAGCGAAGGCCGTGGTTTAACCAGACCACTTTCTGCCTGTTTCCTGACGAAAAGCACTTAACAATCGTACAGACGAATAGTTAATGTAACCGATTTTATTATTTTACCGGTCTAAGTTTCGAACCCACGTTACGCTTGTTACAAGGACTTTTTTTAAATAGAAATCAATATCTATGGATCGGGCGTTTTAACTGTTCGGTCATGCGACCGATATAATTTAAATGTTCTAATTTAGTTTACCTTCAGGGGCAGGACTTGCTCCGTCGGTACTCCGAGGCCCGGCAGACGACGTGGCTACGTCATATCCGTTAGGTGGTGAATTGTGGGAGACAGGTGACACGGAGGAGGGTGGTGATTGGCTGGACGCTGGTTGATTGTTTACGAAACGGGAAATGAGATTGTGGGTCCCTGGTTAAAGTATTTTTGTTAATACCTTATTAAAACTTAACACCCCATATACTATTCACATTTTTTGCTCGAAGAATAAATAAAAATCAAATTAAACAAATACCAGCGCAAGAACTGGAAAAGTCGGCAAAACGAACAGTCGTTAAAACACGTATTGAAAAGCATTTAAGTCTTAAATATTGCCAAAAAAACAACTAATTCCCCTAATACCGAATATTATTTTTTATTTTCTCAATTAAAAGATAAATAAACTTAAGTCTACCTGCCATCGAGTCAGCCCATCGCAATCCTACTTCGTAAGGCGACATTGACGATATTGGTATCAGCATAGGCGGTTGTGGCAGTCCATTTCTACCAGTTATAGCTGCTCCTGATAAAGCTGAAGTTGCTAGTAAGCTGCTCATCGCTTCTGGTAGTCCGTTAGGTCGGCTGTGATGTCACAAAGTGTTATTAAACAGGCATGTTTGGAAATGCATAAAAACATTATAAAGTTGTTTTGTATGAAATGCCTCACTTTATGGTTATATAAGCACACTAGAAGCATTAAAAAATGAGACATACAATCTAACATAACTATAAGGACATTAAGGTTTTTAAACGTAGAAAAATAAATAATATAACATTTATATTATTACTTCATTATTTGGCAAAATTGTTTACTTTATTACAAGATATGTCATACATAATGCATAATAATAGTTAACAAACAATATAAGATAAAAAATACAATATAACATTTGTATTAATACTTTATTTAGTCAAATTGTGTGCAATTAAATAGATTGCAGTGTTTTTTTGCAAAGCGAATGTCACTGCGGTAAACCGTTTAATAATAATTAGACATGCCTGGGGAGATGCGCCCCAAAACAGTAACTACTTGGTCCACTTTTCAGAACGCGTTTCTGCTACTTGATTAGGCAAATAAATTTATGCACAAAACGAAACAAAACAACTCGCCACGTATGGCATAATGTGGGAAGCCTTTATATATCGGTGCTTATATTATAGGCGATTGACAGGCCACAGGAAAACAAGAACAGCTGGGCATGCATTAGGGGCTCACTCCAACAATTTTAACAAAACTTAATATAATGCGCAAAAAGATATTACCCAAGCCGCGAATTCACTACATAACTAACTGTTAAACCATCCTAATTTTAGTTAGTTTGCTTTTTGTTTCCACGATGAAAACAGGACCTTTGATGAAACATTGAGAAAAAAATGGAAAAAAAACGGCAAAACGACTGTGGTTAAAACACTCTAAAAATATTATTTTGTGGTCATAAAGGCATATATTTATACGCTATTTAAATGATAGTATCTATTTATACGCTATTTAAATGATAATATATGTTTATACATTATTTAAATAATGATATATTTTTATACTTTATTTAAATGATGATATATTTTTATACATTATTTAAATAATATATTTTGGTAGTTGTTTGACGCATTTAGAGAATATAGACAACTAGAACAAAAGTCCAACTGCAAAACAGATTTGAATTAACAAAACTTGTAGTTGAGTACCCATTCTACTTGGCGGTTTAGAACACAAACTAAACAGTCATTGACAACCGAATATGGATTCAGTTGATTTACCTTGTTGGGTTGGGCGCTGTAGCTGAGAAATCCTTATGTAGCTGTTCGTTCATTAGTCGATTACGATTGGCGAGTATTGGTAAGGCGGCAAGGCGGTTCTGTCCTTGCGTCCAAAATAGATTGGAGCGCATGAATTCTGAACAGGCGTTCGCAACCTGTGATTTTGTGGGTTTAGAATCCATGTTGTCAGCTGTGCGATGTATCTTTTGCTGGTTATCTATACTCCCCACGATAAATCACTACAATATCCACAATATGGCATATATGTTGTATAATATGCACTGCACTTTGTATACAACACGATAAATTGCACCCCGATATCAAATCCACGATATTTTTAACCTAAAATATCTACTCCACGAAATATTAAACTCAAAATATTTACTCCACGAAATATTAAACTCAAAATATTTACTCCACGAAATCAAGTTCACTACATATCTACTCCACGATATATCGACTTACGTTGAACATTTGCATGTAGCTTGCCGCTGAAAGCACATCTATTACGTCACTGGGGATAGCGCGTAGCTCTGAGGTGTACGCGAATTCTAGAAGAGGGGCGAACCCCACACTTGTGACGTATTGAATCTCGATTGTCATGTGACCGTCTTTCGCGACGGACACAGACGCAGTGGACTTCCCTCCACAAACAGCGTTAAGAAAGTAATCGCTGCATGCTGCCATTATAGCCTGGTGAGCCTGAAATAAACAGATTTTCGTGAAATTAACATTCTAGTGGCCGAATGGTTAACGCGTATAACATAACTATACAAGAACGGTTTTAGGGACGTAAAGCCTATCACGGGTTCAAAATTTTGCCCCAAAAAACGGTTGTTTTGCCAAATGATTAACACGACTGCTCAGATACCTAGCGCTAAACGAAACAGTGCATTAAACCGCTGTGTTTTTCAATGTTTACCGCGACTGATACACATACCGACTTATATACAAAAACGGTCTTAGAAACGAGCCCATCATGGGTTCGAAACCAAACCCGGTAAAAAAACAGAAAAACAGATTCTTGTAAAATTAACAGTCGAGTGGCCAGAGCTTATCGCCGTTGATTCAGATACAGAAATTCCAACTAAAAACAGTTTTGTTGACGCACCGATGGCAGATTCGAAACGAAAATTTCCAAAACAATTACCAACAAACTTATACTAAAATGGGGACATTAAATACGCAATAAAACGGCATTTACGTTCAATTTTCCAGCATTATTAAACTGCTATTTTCCTTGAATTTTCGTACGTATATTAGTAATGTTTTTTATTTCTTTTCGTGTACGTGCATATGCTTGTCATTCACACACCCAGAAAACAACATTTCGATATTCCTGCGGGCTATTTATAACATTCGTAGAACTATTTACGTAACTGGAATTTTCCTTTAAGGCGTGCACCATGAATAATGATAAACACGGTTGTGACCGTAGGCTAAAAATGATGAGTCATCCTTACCTTAAACTTGTGTCCTTGCACCAGAATTGTGAGGTCACAAAGGATTCCCTCCCGTCGTAGCTTATTAAGCCTAGTCAGCGCATCTAGCGCGTGGTTCGGTTCTTTGTAGTTGAGAATCTGAGACATTCCTGACATTTTCATGGCTTCACCAGAAATGAACTTCGTCCAGTTAAACCGTCCCAGATACAAAAATTAGGCTTTCAAGTTTATTCAAATAAATGTCGCGTTCTTAACTCCTGGAATTGCCAAAGTACGTTAGTCCGTTGTTTGCCACTCTATGTCTCCGAGACTGGTTGCCCGGCAAAGGTTGAGTAAATATCGGAAAGATACAAGCGCTATGCATTCGATAAAACTTTCTGTGAGCGCTTGTGTCAATAGCAGACGGCTCATGCACGCTCAAGATGTAAAATCAATATGCAGCTGTAAGCTTAAGGCGTGCCTTTCCGTGGGTTAAGCGCACGTAGATGCACTGTTTGCCATCCGCTCCTATGTCCCGCGAATACATATGCCAAGCCTTATCTTATGCTTGATTAATTAAAACAATTTCGGCATGGAGACAGACCGGAGACAAATCGCGCTCCAAGATAATTATGCAACGCCTTAATTGGAAGATGTGTTTCATACTTTCATAACTGAACGAAACTTAAACCGACTTGATCAATCCTATCTGTCTAAACAATTATTCTATTTGAATAATGAATTTAAGTTGTTTATTTTTCGTTTTATGTGCCTAAGAAGTAAGCAATATGCTATTTTATTCTATAGAAATTATTCTATTTGGTGTTTATTTTGAATTTTAAGCGAGAGTTATTTTTCATTAAATAGAAGTTTCACAACCGCGCGGAATTGGTTACTTTTTAAATTTTCTTCCTACCCAGTTCTAAAACTACACTTATCTTTCTTAAATAAAAGCAAAATCCATCTAGATCATTTTCTACTAAACTGGTACAACTTTGGCAAAGCATTTAGAATTAATGAGCAAAATACAGAACTACAACTGTGACAACGGTAGAAAATACTGACTGACGACGGTTGGGCACAACGGAATACCCAGGGAAAGCGACCGTGGTAAGCATATGATACCAGCGGCAAACAATGCATTTATTGACCTCGTCAAGTTAGCGTATCTCAAGCAGATAAACTAGATCGAAACCAGACGCCAAAGCTCCATGCATACTGCTGTTGAGGCGACTGAAATTGAGAAAAGATAAAAAACGGCGCCACAAACCGACCCTTGGGAGTTTACATACATAACGGTACTATGCATTGGGCGATTAAACGTAACGTATTGTTTTGGAATAATTTACTACGGCGCTTTTGGCGACTTGTTTATTTGCCATAACGGGTTTGAAAGGAGAGAAATTTAACTTTAAGTGCAAAAACTAAAGTCAACACATCACTTTTCATATTAAGCCGTTGCGGTTTTTTATACTTCACTGACGGAATAGTTTTCTGTTTTGTCACAAAAAAATAGAGTTTTAGTACACAACCGTTTGAAGGAGAGTATTCTAAGCTGAAAACTAAAACAATAAATGCATACAACTTTTCAAAATCGTGCAAAACTAAATAAAAAGTTTAACAACGTGTACTGTAACTGGTGAAAATTAATCTCTGTCTTTCTTTGCTGTTTTAAATCTTCGTCTGAGTATAATTGTGTTCGGCCTATGTAAACGCGCCGCGTATTAAATCTGCCACCACTTATATTGCGCAAGGGACACAGTGCAATTGCTGCAAGCTGTGAAGTTGCGGTTGAACTGAAGCTTTTCTTCTTACTTCATCATATTATGCACAGGCACATTTGTACAGGAAGGCGACGGCATCGGAACACTTCATGCAGCTTTGGCTTTAAGTTTCATTTCATCTCGGGTTTTTCCACGAAAATCACTGTTTGGCAGTCTAACGAACGCATGTCCTGACTTGCAGTGGCACCTGCTTAAACTCGAAGGTGATTAACTCAAGGGTGCTTGTGTGTGGGGAATATATTGCAAACACTTACATCTCTAAGCTGCTGTGAATACAAAAGATTCGACCAAAAACAGTCTTTACATCAAACAAATTAAAATTTAAAGCTCAATGCAACCGAAGGGCGAGCTGAGACTTGATATTTAACGCAAAAGTTATATCTTTTTTATAGCTCATTAAATTGCATCTAAATGGCCGGGAAAAGGGGCGTGACGTAATCGCAGGAAACCTGTTAACCATGAGCTCTGGCAGACTGGTTAACGCGACCGATACATACACCGACTTCTATGCAAAAACGGGACTAGTGACGAGCCCATCATGGGTTCGAAACACGGCTCGGTAAAAAAAATAGGGACACAACTAAAAATAGGGGAAAAGTAGGGAAACTGCTCAACAAAACTATAGAAACTTATTCTAACCCGCAGTAACACTTATATTAACCAAAGTACTAACACTAACTCTAACCCCTGCCATAACACTAACCATATGACGCCTTAATCTTAATTTTAGCATGTATAGTTTAACTTTCTCGCTTTTTTTCTTTCAATTTTACCCACTCTATGTGAAAAATGCGATTTTACCATTTCGAAAGTTAACGTGGGCCCTACATTTAAATCGCCTCTTGCTTAATACGCGGACCCAACAAAATGCCAGATACAACATTCACGCGTATTGATGCGTTGGTAATTTCCGACTATCCTACGCAAACACCGGTACTTGTGATCTTGGCAATCCCGTTTGTATAAAATAACGGCAATCATGCAAGATTAGATTTCTGTGACGTCACAAAAGGGTCTATTACGGAGGTGAAGCGAGTTCGCATTAAAACCCCGACGCTTGGTGCACGCTGTAATAGGGAATCGTTTTTGCTTGGCATTATTTTGAAATTATCATGTGCAGCTCTTAAAATGCTAGATATACAAGATAACTAATCGGCTTTGTACGTCAGGCATCGTTCCTACAAGCCGAAGGTGCCTAACCGTCTATATCGCATTATCGCTATTTATATACGGCCAGATGTGCACATGTAATATGTATGGTACTAGAGGATAAGTATATCGACGTCATTTCGTGCCCGTAGCGATGTGGTTATCTGGAACGATATGATAATGATGACGTAATTTTGTAGCCCGCCAGGCTGCACTTATACGGTGTTTGCACACTTTGAATCGTACTTACTAAAATTTCGTCATTAATCCAACAATTCCTTGAAATAGTTAAAGTCTATAAACTAAATTTGAATTTAAACATTCTGCCGTACAAAACTGTCATTAGAAATATGGTTCTAGTAGGTTACACTTAAATTGTATTTGTACACTTTGATTCGAACGTTTATCTTAATCCAACAGTTCAGTGAAAAGGTTTAAGTCGATAAACCTGGATTTAAATTAAAACAAGGCATTCGGCTATGCAGAACTGTCATTAGTGATGTGGTACTAGAAATTGCCTCGTCTTAGCAAACAGCCGTTAAATTGACGACTTCCGAACTGAAATATTCGCATATAGCGCTATGCATTTGGATAAAGGTGTTGGCTTTATATATCTACGAGTTAAAGTACATAAAGGACTCGCCATCTTTAAATGTATTTCTCGTATAACTGACTTTCCGGGCACAGTAGGACCACAATCGCCCCACAAAAAGCTTGTTAATGCAATGCTGTTTGCACCTAGCTCTTACGGCTTCCGTAGTACCGTCGAACGGAAACGCTTGAAACTCTTTAAATATTTGCACGGCGACAATAAAAAAAAACTGGGAACACTGGGATTATTTGCTGGGAAGCAGTTAAAATATATGAATGCATTTAGACCGATTCAAGAAAAAAATTACAAATTATTACATACAAAATGGATAAAAGCTAAAAAGGAACGGTTTGATAAGATAAGAATTTGATTAGATAAGAGATGTTTTAAAATATCCCTATAACTGGCTTTACAATTCTATAGCTTTATTTAGATATTTTTAAACATTAAAACACTAATTTTATTTAAATAAACACCTTTGTACCTATATAGTGGAATAATAAAGTCTAAAACTGCTTCTCTAGATATATGCTGTACACATTGGATACCATTAACTTTGTTGGTTTACACTAAGCTGTACATGCATATAAGAGGCGGCTAGGTCGCAGTAAAATGCAGGTGTCGTCTAGAAGTCTATTTCCCTACGTTAAACATGTCGCCGCTATGTGCTGAGAGAAATTAAGTTGCCAGACTGGACTTTCTCCTAAACTAACTCGGTTTTCGGAAGCTGTTTCTGTGTTCGGAAAAAACCAGCACGTATTAAAATAGAAATTAGACTTTCCTTCCTTTTTCGGGGAAACCCTTGCAGTGGTCGGTGGCGAAATAAGTCTGAGAATGAAAACGAAAATCGGACAAAATTAAAAGGAAGGAAGGGGGTAACATAAAAAGGGGAAATTAGCTACAAAATGCCTTTCCTGTCAGTGATTTCCCATACCCGCATTTCCAGTTATGTAAAAGTAAATACAATAATGTCGTCATAATAAAAGGTAATATGTTCCCTTAATTCACAATTTTAAACATTTAAACATAACTGCGAAAGTTTATACTTTATACTTTTATGTTTTAACGACTGTATTTTCCGTATATTTTTATTTTTCCTTTATTATGAAAATAAAATATATATTTAACCTGAATTAATAGACATAAAATGTACGAAATTTAAACGAAAATTGGTCAAATCATCTACATTTGACTTGCTTTTAACTCGATACTATTAAACTTATAATTTCCATCGCCGTTAGACCACGGAAGTTACTTCAAGGAAACCGCAACAAGGAAAAGGAAAAACGTCGAATTTGAATTGTCGCCCTTTACCCCGTATAAATACACATGTACAAAATAAAATAGGGGGTAGTAAAAGAAGGGAAAGAGGGAAACTGTCCACTAAAACTATGAAAACTAATTCTAACCCTAACCTAAACACTAATCTCAACTCAGAACTAACCCCAATTCTAACCCAAGCCCTAACAGTAGAACTAACGCCATAATCTTAAATTTTGTGCAGTTTCCCTCGTTCCCTTTCCCTTTAATCTAAACTACAAAACTAAGGTTCACTTTTAACAATCTTTAGCACTATACCATCCTAATATTGAATTTATTATACAATTCCCCCCCTTACACCTTTCCCTTCTATAATATCCTCTGAACTATTAACACTAACTGGTGTCGTGTCAGTCAGGTGCAGTATAACACGATATCCCTAAATCCGGTTCGTTACATTGATTCAAAATACACTGAAATAATACACAATGTACATTTATATATGCGGCAAATACCCCTCATGCTTCTAATGCTTACATAACTAGGGCGGTAAAAATTGAAATTTCGTAATCCTTTCGCTACCTTGACTAAAATTCGTCATAAGGCTCACGACTGTGACGCAATAACTTGCATTATGACTCCACAGAGAACCTCGTGTGAAGTGCCGATTCACTTCACTACCACCGAATACTACGGCGACTCGGGTTTCAAAAAAGGAAAAAATAAAAACCGAAAAAGAAGTTTTTTTTTTCGTCGAGGCTAGGCTATGTGCTCCATTGCACCATCTAGCGGCGAAAATATGTGTTGATTGATTTGTCTTTGTTTGGTTTATTTGTTTTTTTGCTCCTGTAAAAAGCGATAATCAAAGGAAATTCTTAAAATATAGCAAAAGGAAAGCTGTAAAACAACCGCAAAACGACATTTTAGTATAACACGTCAAGGAAAATTAAAATTTGAACAATGTAAATAAATATACTGGCGGAAAATCTTAACTTTTATTCTAATATTTAACATTGTAACGTAAAAAACAAAAACATTTTAAATTAAGCCAAACCAAACTAAACTAATCTAAGCTATTTTTTGTGTTGGTTAATGTGTTATTTTGGGAATCGTTACTAACTTATCTTTAAGTATTTACTCTAATCTTAGGTAAATCAGAAAGCATTTAAGTCAAAATCTATTTTTATATGCGAGACTAGCTTGGCTTAACGGTATTATTAGTTTTTCCTTAAATAGTAACTTATCTCAGAAATACTTTTTTGCTAATTTATTTTAATTGTTGATATAATGCTTAATAAAGTTTGTCGGGCAAAATCTTGACATTATTTTCAATAAAAATTTACTGACTAACTAAGTATTTACTTATTTATTAAGCTGGGTAAGGTCAATAAGCAAAGCGAAGTTCAAAAAACTTGATTCAAAAGGAACAAAATTCAACTTCCTGCAATTAATTATAACTTTGTGGTAAGTTAGGAGAATATACCGATTCGTTCGAAAAACGGCTGATACATTTCTGGCAACGTAAAAACATTGAAACCACGCGTAAAGTTGACGTTCTTGGAGTGATTAGGCATTCCTCGATAGTATGTTCGATTCTTGGGAAGGAAGTTACGTATGTAGTATTTCCGGTTCCCCAGCCACCAGTTCCGGGAGGTAGGAACGGTTATTAGGAAAATACGGGCCCTGGGGCGCCTTGGGCGTTTGGGGCGTTTGGGGCGTTTGGGGCCTCTGGGCAGGGTTAATGGCCTTCGTGCGTTTTTTTGTTTGTTATCTCCTTCATTCTTAAAACCCTTTTGTACTTCGTATATCTGTAAAAGAAAAAAAGTTTAAAACTAAACTTCTCGTTGATTTTAAACTTTCTTTTAGGTTTCTATCAAGGTAATTGTCTGGATTACCACATGCCCACCGTCAGGTTACCGGCACTATTAAAGTATATTAAATATAATTAAGACATTACGTCACTTTATGTTTAATCTATGGGTCCACTGGGTTGTTTTGTTCTTACTTAGGTTTATAAATCGGTCGCGTAAATCATTCAGGCACACGACCAGGTGCTAAACGATAACCAAAGTCATTAAGGCTCCATGCGTATTCCATCGGCACGGACAAACGTTTGTTGGGAAAAACTGAAAACAGTAAGAAGGGAAAGGAGGAAAACTGCACATTAAAATGAATATTAGGGCGTTAGGTTTAGTGTAAGGACCGGAATTTAAAATAGTGTTAGCTATGGGGTTAATATAAGTGTTTTGGGCAGGGATAAAATTATTTCCCACAGTTTTAGTGAATAGTTTCCCTTTTTCACGTCCTTAAGTCTTGCCCCGAATTATTTGTCACCCTTTTTTACTGCTATGCACACATATCTTGCCACAAATGCACAAGACACCTATGTATTCCCATCCATAGCCTTCACAGAGATTACCCGAGTATCCTACTTCAGACAGTCGTATCACTACTTACAATTAGTTTCTGCCAATAATGTAACATGACCGACCACAGTCTACTGCTATCTTTAGACCCTGGGTTCCTTTGCCGCCTATTTTTGTGGAGAATAAATTCAGCGGTGAATTAACTCATGCTTTTAACCTACTGCTCATATGCGATACCAAAGGAATAACCATTGATCGATGCCCAATATTTGATGATAGAAGACGAGCCAAGTTTAGCGTAAACAGTTTCTAAAATTAGATTTTCCTTTTACTTTCAAGAAATTTTAACATCAAAATTAGCGTTGACATTCGTTTTTTGCTATATTTTAAGCGTGTGTTCTTTTAATTATGTTCTTAAAGGGGCAAATTCATAATAAAATACAGTACCCTTTGCTGCTGTCAAGGGCATAAGGTCGGCAAAATGAGGTAATCTTTAAAATTATATTTTCGACTTAAAAATCGTTGTTTATTTTGTCTGTAAGAGTCGCTCACGGGAATTGTGCATCAGCCGGTGGTTTTTTTCCATAAAAGGAGAGACCTAGTAAGTTTGAACTGTTATTGTGATGTAACAGCCCGCACAAACACCTCATAGTTGGAATTATGAGGCGATTATTTTCACGCTCAACCCCGGGGCGAATTGCACGCTTGCAAAGTGGGGATTACCCTATGACGTCGGTAATCGGGCGCCTCTTCGGCGAAAATCGACCTCGCTTTCCGGAATTGGCGGGAATCAGCGATTCTTGTTGATTAGAGAAGTCGCTAGAATTCGGTGAACTATGACGTCATAATAATCTCCATTCGCTAATCTGTTCATCAGTTTCTCGACGACGAAATGCATTTTTTCGCGAATCGACGTTTTGTTTAGGATAGGATATACGATATAGGATAGGATATTCATGTTTATCCCCGTGAATGGGAAAAGCAAGGGGGTTAACACACGGGCAATCGTCAGATCACCTCGTGCCCACTGTCGGGTTACCGGAGCTATTGCAGTGTGTTGTATATGATAGACATGTTCCTTCAATTTGGTAGAACCCATTAATCCGCTGGGTTCAGGCAATGTCCGTAAAGTGCCTTGCCCAAGGACACAACCGAGTAGCTAGCGACTAGTTTCGGAGCTGCAACCTTTCGATTGAAAGGCGACGCATTTAACCGCTAGACCGACCGGCCGAACACATTTTTTACAATTTTTACAATTTAGATTTTTTTTTATCTGAGCAGAGTTTCGAACCCTATCGGCTAGTCACTAGAACCATGTTTTGTCGGCATTTGCATCGGTCGCGTTAATCAGTCGGCCACACGATCGTACCGTTCCGTGAACAAGTCACCCGAACTTATATTTAAGGCTCAATACCCCCAGTTGTGAGATAAAGTGTGGGGTAGACATGGATTTTGTGGAGTTTTAGTCGTTACCCTGTCAAATTTGATACTACGTCGTGCCGTAACGTTTGTAGTTTTTTTAATTTGACGTAATTTAGCGTGTATTTTTTGAATTTTTAAAGAGCAAATCATACGGTTTCTCGACTCGGGTCAAAACATGGTATTTTGATCAACACTTCCCGAAAAACCATTCAAAAATACATGGCGACAATTGACTGAATTCCGGCAATATCTGTTGAGTATTACTTGAACACGCAGTATTTGACTAGATTGCTCGATTGCGTTGCAAATATGATGTGTGTTGTACGATCGTGTGGCCGAATGGTTAACGATATACATACCGACACAAAAACGGTCCTGGTGACGAGCCCATTATGGGTTCGAAACTTGGCTCGGTAAAAATAAGATGTTTGATGGAATCGCTTAAAGGTGTTGATTTTCGGGAATAAAATTAATTTCCTAAGTTATTGCAGACGAATTGACAGGGCAACTAGGAATAATCCGTTGAAACGCAAATGCTCCTATAATTTTTTTTGATAACAAGTCCGGTAGGTTGGTCAAATTATTGCCTGTCGGGACGACAGCAGAAAGGTTGTGGGATCGAAACCAGTCGCTATCTGGTCGGTTGTGTCGTTAGTCATAGCGCTTAATGAATCGCTTTACAATCGAAATGTTGTATAATCGAAAGTTTGGGCGAATCACTTAGCAGACATTACTTAAATCCAGTGAATTATTGGGTTTTGATAAAATTAAAAGAAATAGGAGGATATAGGGATATGATACTCATATTTATTCCGGTGAATGGGAAAACAAAGGGGGTTAACACGTGGGCAATCGTCAGACTACCTCGCGCCCACCGACTGGTTACCGGAGCTATTGTAGCGTGTTATGTATTTCACACGTTCTTTTAATTTGGTAGAACCCATTAATCCGCTAAGTTCAGGCAATGTCCGTTAAGTGCCTTGCTCAAGGACACATCCGACTACCTAATGCCCAGTTTCGAATCCGCAACACTAACCCACCATGCTATTTGGCCGAAAACCACCCATGTTATAACGAAAGTTATAGTTCTACATAGAAATTCAAAGTAGCATAAATAATGTCCAAGAAAAGATAGATTCGGTCGATTAAATTCCACCGAAACCTCAACTTTATACCAAATCTCAAATCTGACTCATCGAATTAACCACTGAAGAAAGATTCCGTGTAGACGATGTAAGAGAAGCTGGAATTCCCAGATATCTCAATCTTAAGTCGTACTACCAGTTTGGCTGGTTTTGCTTTTGGATTAGGAATTTCCTGGTTATTACCCGAGGTGAGAAGGGATAGGATAATCATGTTTGTTCTCGTAAATGGGAAAATCAAGGGGGTTAACACACGGGCATTCGTCAGATCACCTCGGGCCCACCGTCGGGTTACCGGAGCTATTGCAGTGTGTTGTGTATGATTCACACGTTTCTTCAATTTAGTAGAATCGATTAATCCACTGGGTTCAGGCAATGTCACTTGAATGCTCTGCAAAAGGACAAACCTGCAACCCTTCGGTTAAAAGACGACGCACTACGGACTAGATATGACAGAGAACGAGGACATTCTAAGAATACCTCGTGTCCACAGTCGGGTTGCCTGAGCTGTTATATTAAGTTCAAAAAGACGCGATTTTGAAAGCTAAATAAGACTTTGGTTTTTCATATAACTTCTTTTTGTCGACTATGATATCGATACCACAACCTATCTGGTATGATGATCGGTATTTTTTTATCGAGCTTAGTTTCGAACCCATGATGGGAACGTCACCAAGACCTATAGGTTTGAGGTAAATATCGGTCGCGTTGACCATTCGGCCACACAACCCAACTATGGAAGAATCATGTACTTGTTCACGATGGTTATCGAGAATTCTCGAGATGTAGTTTGACGGTGTATTAGCGCGTAGGGTTGTAAGCCGAAAGGTGGAATGGTCGAAACCATCCGGGGATGTTATGCTCACATGATTCTTTTTATTTATTTAACAAACTTTTTTTAAAAGAACAAAAATTATTCGATGACCAGTTGATTGGGTCCTCGCCAACGCATTGGTTTAACAAAACACAGTATCTCTATCGTATATAACGCACTGCGATAGCTCGGGTTACCTTATTGTATGCACGGGGAATGGGTAATAAATCGTCAAATTAACTTTTTTGTTATAAAATCCCTTGCAGTTTTCAACCCTGGGATAATATAATCATGCTTTCTGTACCGCTCTTTAGCATCGTCTAGCGAGAAATTTCATTAATTTTTTTTGCTATTAATGCCCAACAAAAAATTCATAACTTACCGGGTTAAATTTCAAACTCATAATGGTCTCATCACTTTAAGGCCGTTTTAAGAAAAATTCAGTATATGAATCGGTCGCGTTAAC
>CH000040.1:91317-108735 GCA_000149265.1 Ciona savignyi | reverse complement strand
GTGATCTGACGATTGCCTGTGTGATAACCTTCTTGGTTTTCCCATTCACAGGGATAAACGTGAATACCCTATCCATCCATTGTTTCTCAGGTTCTAAGACATGAAGAGTTCGAAGAAGGTTGCAAAGCTACGTGTAATGGGTGAGTTCATGTTAGGATAGGATATTTATTCCCGTGAGTGGGAAAACCAAGGGGATTAACACACAGGCAATTGTTAGATCACCTCGCGCCCACCGTCGGGTTACCAGAGCTATTGCAGTGTGTTGGGTATAATTCACACGTTACTTGATTTGGTAGAACCCATTAATCCGCTGGGTTTAGGCAATGTCCGTAAAGTGCCTTGCCCAAGGACACAACCGACTAGCTAGCGACCAGTTCCGCACCTACAATCTTTCGATTGAAAGGCGACGCACTTAACCGCTAGACTAACCGGTCGGCAAATGTTGTTGGCACCGTCACTGGAAATCACCATCAACTGATTACATTATGCGCACAGCCGAGTTTCCACAGTTATTTCAGTGTTTTAACATGAATATGTTATTTTCTGTTAAACCCATTAAACCACCTTAGGTCATTTAATGTTTACCAGAGGTATTGCAGTGTGTTGTGTGTGATTGAGACATTCCTTTGGTTTATAGAACCCATTAATCAACTGTGTTCGGCTGATCCGCTTAGTATCATGCACAAGGACACAACCAACTAGCTAGTGGGGGGTTTCATGTGTTAGCAGTACCAGGAAAATTTGGTATCATGATAGCAGTGCAATGTACTTTAGTTTAAATAATGACATTTATTAAACAACAAATGTCTTCTGGCTGTTTATGATGAAAAAGGTATCTCTGTATCTTGTGTTTCCAATATGGATTGTACAGTGATATAAGCCACATTTTAACCACAGTCTTTTTACATTGCCTTCCTTCAATTTAGCAGAACCCATAAATATCTGGATTCAGGCAATTTCCGCTAAGTGCTTCACCCAAGCACACAACCACCCAGATAAAGCCTGGTTTTGATCCAACGACCTTTTATCTAATAATCCCACATGGCACCATAAAAGCTAACTTCGCACATTATATACCACTTCCACCTCCATCACATCCATAGACCATGTTATGAAATACATTTGTAAAGTGATAGTTGCCTTTACACACAGTTGTGATGCTCTAATTCCCATTTGCAGACCATATGATTGCAAATGGAGTAAAACGATGAATTTAGACGATTCCGCTAAGTTCCTTGTCCAATGACTAGTTAGCGCTTGGTTTTGATACCACCGCCGCTAGTCTGAGACTCCCACACTACACCGTAGAAGCTAACCTTAGACATTACATCCAGTGATGCGATTCAAAATTTTAAGAACAGGTTATTTTTTGTATCGTTTTTACTAACAACAGGTTCCCTATAAGGTTTAATGTCTGTAAAAAAATGCACGAATTCGATCAGTGATTATCCCGACGTTCCAAGAACGGGTTCGACCGAACCCATGTGAACCTCTTGAATCCCATCACTAATTACATCCCCACTCCCTACATAGACCATACAATGGCAAATGAAGTAAAACAATAAATTCAGTAGATTCCGCTAAGTTTCTTGCTCAACGACCAGTTAACGCTTGGTTTTGATACCACAACCATTCGTCTGACAGTCCAACACAACACCAGAGAAGCTAACCTTAAACATTCCCACCACCCCCTACATAGACCGTACGATGGCAAATGGAGTAAAACGATGATCGGGTATGGATGTGAGGACAATCATTTTGTGTGCGAACTCACTTACAACTACGGGATTGGGGATTACCCTCTTGGCAATGATTTCTTGGTAAGATGTATTACATGTTGGGTTAAAGTACTTGGAGATATAAACCTTACAGGGTATTATATTATTACCTATATTGTTTATTCATTGAGATGGGTAAATAAAATCGGTTATAATATCATTCTTAAAATATAATAGCTCCCACATGCTGGAGTAACGAACCTTCTATGACCTACATTCCTGGTCTTTGTGCTACCGTGAAACTACTCCTAATATTCTATTGTACTTGTTGGGTTTCAAGTTGTTTATGATGCTCCCAAATACAGGGTATTAGATCCCATGTATACCCATGAGGGTAGTAAAATAAAGTAAATTACAATTTCATCCATAAATTATATTCACTACTGGGTGCTGGAGGCATTAGATGTCCTACATTTATAGTCTTATCGCTACCGTAGTCCTGCCCATATTATTGTATTGTATTTTATGCCAGAACAAACATTTCTAGCTTGGGGGTAAAGATATTTTATTTTATTTTAGCAATTCGAAATTAAGTGCTCATTGTTTTATATAATTTGATTCTAAATTAGAAGAGTATTAGAATTTGTTTTTTTTAGTTTACAACAATGATGATTATATTTAAAATTACAATTATTTCATTTAAACATACATACAATATTATTTTTCTCTATCAAATTTGTACAAAAGTTTTCGGCTATATTTCAAATTCAGGAAAAATAGGATTTAAAAAATGTACGAATGTTATATTTTAAATTAGGATTATTGATTCTTGTCTAGAATTCAAACTGATTTAGCTAAGGACACTCATAAAGCTCTAACAAATCTGTATCTGAGGTTTTTAACAAATGTTAAATGTTAGGCAAGCATGCAGTACATTAAAAAAGTGTTGGATGCTGGAAATTTTGCGTAGTTCTGAATTTACGCATAGAAGTAAAAATTTCTACATATAATGATCGTAACCACCTTTACGCTGGAATTACCCATTCTTGACACCATTAAATAAAGCATATAAAGCTGTTTCTTTACACTTCAGGGGTTGACAATTAACAGCTCTACTGCGATTAAAATTGTCGGAACTCTGATTGGCCGATCAATAAAGTCAGCGAGAATACGTACGAAACAGCAGCACCTGGTGGATATAAGTTTACTCTGGTGGATAAGCCGACAATGGGGTCAGGTGAGGTCGTGAGGTCGTGAGGGGTCATAGAGGTTAATGGGGGTCGTGTAAGGTTGTGTGGGTTATGTTGGGTCATTAAGTGTTGTGATGGGTCGTGTGATTACGGTCGGAAAAGATGATAAAACTTCAATTCTTTAAAGTTGCCAATGATAAAATTGGAATAAAACTATTAAATTGCATACGCTGCTTCAAAAAAAAAATTAATTGTTAAAAAAAGATTTCACAGCACATTGTAATTTAATGTGTAATCCTGTAGGTTTAGTTATGCAGAATCACTAGCCCATGCTAGATGTTACAGTTCTTGAAAAGTTTGTGTGTTTTATGGGGTGCAATTACTTCAAGACTTTCTTTATTGTGCCAACACCATCAACCTATTGTTGGCTGTGAATGGGTTTTGTTTTAATGTTTACCAATGGTTAGGTTTAAATTCTTGTTTAATTATTGATTCCAATTGATGTTTAATCATTCTTTAAAGGTTAAAGCTCACTTTAAAGTAAACATAGCCAACATGATTGGAAAACTAAAAGTGTTGGGTTACTGAAGGGCTTGCAGTGTGTTGTGTATGATCTGGCGATTGCCCGAGTGTTAACCCCTTGGTTTTTCACGGGGATAAACATGAATCCCCTATTCTCATTCACCTAAACTAAAGGAATGTCTCAATCACACACAACACAATGCAATACCTCCTGTAACCCGACGATGGGCACGAGGTGATCTAACTATTGCCCGTGTGTTAACCCCCTTGGTTTTTCCATTCACAGGGATAAACATAAATATCATATCCTATCCTATGTAAATTTGTAATGTATTTTGTATTACATACCATAATGTATTTTGTATTACATAATGTAATGTATGTTGTATTACATAATGCAATGTATTTTGTATTACATACCATAATGTATTTTGTATTACATAATGTAATGTATTTTGTATTACATAGTGTATTTTATGTTTCAATCATTTCCCACCCACAGACCCAGTACAGAAAGTGACATTGGCTTCTTCCAACCTTATTGGATCAGTTGGTATGGATTGTAGTTGTTGATTTAACCTGGAACTTTTGGATTGTCATGTTTATATTCTATGGTTGGTTCATCAGATCACCTTGTGCCCACCGTCGGGTTATTAGAGCTATTGCAGTGTGTTGTGTATGATTTACATGTTTCTTTAATTTAGTAGAACTCAATAATCCGCTGGGTTCAGGCAACATTTCATTGTTAAACAAGTTTATCAATTCTTATAAACATTCCAACAAACATAATTATAGATGCTTTTCAAACTCGAAAAAACAATGTGTAATAATACTCCGTGTAATAATATCATTCACCTTTCATATTTTCCCATCCATAGGGATAAAAAGTTCATAAAATCCCATTCACATTCCAACTAACAGAATTATAGATTAACCATTCAAAACGAATCGATTTTACTATATTTTTTATTTCCTTTTGACTTCTAATTTTGTGTCATAAAACCCAGATTACTGGACAAAGATTGCGGGAATGCGTGTGTATGATAAATCTGAGAAAGAAGTCACGCTTGGGTTTGATGAGAAGCAAGCCAAAGTTGTGTTGCGGACTTGGGGGGGGGGGTGGTGGACCACAAGAAAGCGTTCGGACGCGTCGCTATCGCTTGCCCCAGGGTAGAGGTAGGTTTGCTATAATAACTTATTTATTTTCTCCCACCAGTTTAATCGGGTCCAAAATAGAGTTCAATCCCATTAGGAAAACATTTTTTAATAACAATATATCTGTTTTTCAATGATTTAATGAGGATATAAAATAATGTTCAATTTCAAATTGAAACTTAAAACTTTTAATCCCATTAGGAAAACGTTTTTAATAACAATATTTCTGTTTTTAATGATTTAATGAGGATATTTTTGTTTTCCCTGTGAATGGTAAAACACATGGAAGTTATCACACAAGTAATCATCATTTTACTGTCCCCACTCCTGAGTTACTAAAGCTATGGCAGTGTGTTGTATATGATTGGGACTTTTCCTAGTTTTAGATGAATCCATTAATAAGCCATTAATCCACTTGGCTATGGCGATGCATACTAAGTGCCTTGCACAAGGACACAACCAACTAGCTAGCGACCAGTTTAGAACATGCAACCCTTCGGCTGAAAGGCGACACACTAACCCACCAAGCTATTCAATAAAAAAATACATCATCATACTAATACTGCTACAGGGCTAAAAACCCGGCCGGTTGGTCTAGTGGTTTAGTGCATCGCCTTTTAATCGAAAGGTTGCAGGTGCGAAACTGGTCGCTAGCTAGTCGGTTATGTCCTTGGGCAAGGCACTTTACGGACATTGCCTGAACCCAGCGGAATATTGGGTTCTACCAAATTGAAGGGATGTGTAAATCATATACAACACACTGCAATAGCGGGTAACCCAACGGTGGGCGCAAGGTAATCTGACGATTGCCCGTGTGTTAACCCCCTTGGTTTTGTCCATTCACGGGAAAAAAGATGAATATCCTATCCTAATCCATCAAATGTGGAGCGAGTAAGAATTTACTTGCGTGTGGAAGCTCACACGAGTAACGCGAGTAAACATAGCGTGCAACCATGGTTTGTATGACGCAGCAATCTTACATTATGATGCTGTATACTCCAGTATTTGGACGCACCGTATTTATAATAAAAAGGTTTTACTTCAGTTTTAAAAATAAAAACGGCCACGGTAAACGTTAATTAGTTTTTATATGTGAGAGTAAATACTTACTCGCGTGACATGCTTCACGCAAGCAATCATGCGAGTATTACATTGTGTTACTCACGCATTTTTGGCCCTGCTGCTATTTTAATGATCTCCTTTACACTATGTTGGCCGTTGTCCAGCATTTGCTGTAACCAGATGGAGAAATTTTGGAGTTATTAAATCTGATGATCTCGCATCTATCCTGGTCAAGCATTTAGTCAGTTTCCTTCAGGTAACTGGCCGACTTGACCGCTATATCCCGGATCTATGATAGCCCGGGGCGCTGAAGTAATGAGCCTTCTATGGCCTAAATTCCTGGTCCCAGGGCTAACATGTAGCCGTCTATACTAATGCAGCATATATCACTCCTGGAGTAATGGGCCTTCTATGGCCTAAATTCCTGGTCCTGGTAGCTACTGTGGACCCGCCCGTATTAATGTAATAGTATTTCAATGATCAACTCGACCTCCATAGCTCCCAAGCATCCAACAAGCAGCAAAAGGTGGAAATCACGTGATTCTCACGGACCTCGTGAGTCTTGATACTCCCGGGAAAGCTACAGTGGAGGTGATCATATTGGCTGATCCCGACGGACATGAGATTTGTTTTGTCGGGGATGAAGCGTTCAGGGAGTTGTCAAAGGTCGGTTGATTTCATTTTTTTTTCATCCAAATTTCAAACAACATTAAAAAAAACATGACTTGGGAATGGGAGAGAATTTTAATAAATACAGTTGTTAATAAAATTCGGCAAAATTACATAAATGTGATTTTAAATATAATTGTGTGTATTTTAACCTGAACAAATTACAATAAAATTATTTATTTAAACATTAATAAGAACTTAATAATATAAAGCCTTAAAGAGCCTGCAATCTTGGTTAAATGTGATTTTGTTGATGATTTTGTGTGGGGCAGGTGGTGAAATGAAGCCAGTCACTGGGTTGTATCTTTGCGCACCCAGTTGACATCACCTGAATTTAATGGATTATTCGGTGATAAGGATATAATAGGATTTTAATTTTAATCCCTGTGACTGGGAAATCAAACGAGCAATCATCAGATCACCTCGCGCCCATCGTCGGGTTACCGGAGCTATTGCAGTATATTGTGTATGATTCACACATTCCTTTAATTTGATAGAACCTAATAATCCGCTGGGTTCAGGCTATGTCCATAATGTGCCTTGCCCGGGGACACAGCTGCTTAGCTAGCGACCAGATTCGTACCCTCAACCCTTCGGCTTAAATGTGACGCACTTAACCACCAGAATAATCTGTCGGGTTGTACTAAAATAAATAAGAAAAATAAGAAAGTCTGTGAGAAATCTGATAATTTCTGGTGTTTTAATGGCCTTTGTGTGTTCCCATTCACAGGGATAAAACATAGGTTTCCTATAGTGCATAAAACGACAAATGTGTAAAGTAAAATGACAAAATATATTTTTAATTATTTTTAATGACTTAAACCTTTCAGACTGACCCAAAAGGCGACGACCTTTTAAATGTTGCTGTTGAAAACGATAAAAGTGCTGAGTGGTACGCAAAGCGTAATAAAACCAAACCGACAGCTTAATTCCATCCTCCAAACATTTCAATGGAAAAGTTCAAGATTTTTACTGTAATATTAGAAAAATGATTTTTACACATTATTATTCAAAATCCTTTAACTCGTTTGTTTAATAAATTAGTTTCTGTTTAGTTTAATATGAAAATATGTTTGATTTTGTCAAATATGTTTGATTTTTTTTGTAATATGAAAATATGTTTGATGATTTGTTCTTGTTTAATTTGTGAAAATATGTTTGATTTTTTTTGTAATATGAAAATATGTTTGATGATTTGTTCTTGTTTAATTTATAATGAATGAAGTGTAAAAATTTTATCACAAAATCCCCAATTAATTGGTTGTGATTTTATGTTCTATAGATTGAATTATATAGCTGTCAGATTTACTGTTTGAAAAAAGTTATTGCTGTGATTTTGTGTCCAAGTTTACAGATATTGTTGTGGTTTCTGATAAATTCTAGCAACTAGATTCATGGACTACATTCCTGTTCGCAGTGTGTTATTGTGGGACCGTCTCTACTAGTGTATAAATTCACTGCGGTTAATAATAAAGTTGCAATAAAGAAATCACTGTCTTGTCCAGATAGTTTTTGTGGTTGGGATATTCTTGTTTTTTTCACAGGATGAAAAAATAACGTTAAAATGAAATTATAGCAGTTACTATTTTTATTTAAATAAAATAATTTTGGGAAGCATATTTGTGGAAATGTACTTGTAAAAGTATGTAGACTACCTAATTTTAGAATAAACTAGAGAGTGTCAACCACGTGTTTAACCACCACTATGTGTAAGACACATGTTGTATGCCATATATTCATGCTACTGCTACAGGGTCCCTAACCACATTTTGTATCTTATACACTGAGTATGTAGTTTTTGTTTCTGCAAGCATAAACGCATGGGTCCCAAAGTTATCAAACCAAACTTCTTCTCCAGGTGAAGGTAAAAAAAAAGAACAATCGTGTTAGATTTACGAAGGATTCATCACAAATGTTTTAAATTAAAGCTTTTTCTTCAAGTGCTGTATTGAAATGAAGCTAAATTCCTTAAAACAGCCCGATTTTAGTTTTTGATGGCTTCGGGGAATTTCCCGATGGGCTTAGTACATAAGTTTCTGTTTTTTACATATGTGGGTCATGTTATCTAACAATTCTTAAAGTTTTAATCCAATTTGACGAATCCTTGTTGAAGATTTCAGTGCACCACAATCATGAGTCAGGAACATATCTTCGTTTTTAAGGGAGTTACCCTAAGTAAATGTTTTCTTTCTTTTAATTGACATAGGGTGGCTAACGATCCAGCATTCCACTAAATCTGATCAAAATTAGAGCAGCCGTTCAAACGCTATGGCCCGAAAAGCTATTTTTTTAGAAAAATAACCGGTTTGGATTTTAACATCTCAGGGGAATTCCCCTAGATTTATCACCCACATTTTTTCTACTGTGTATTTAGACCATGTTGTCTAACAAATGACCAAGTTTTTTTACTATTCTATTATTCCTTTTGGTAGATGTCAGAGCGTTATGCCATGCCTGTCACAATCATAATTTAAGAACAAAATCTTTTTTTAGGGTATTTTCCTAGATAATTTTTTTTATTTTTTCTAATTGTTAAATTAGTAGGTAATGCACTTACATTCCACGAAATCTGAATCAGATTGAAGCAGCCGTTCAAGCGCCATGCCCAAAAAAGCTACTTTTTTTAGAAAAAAATACCGTTTTGGTGTTTAACGCTCCCGGGGAATTCCCCTGGATTTATCCTCCAAACTTATGGTTTCTGTTCATCTAGACCATGTTGTGTAACAAATACCAAAGTTTAATTGCGATTTCATTTTTCCTTTCGGTAGATGTCGAGGCGACATGGCGTGCTTGTCACAATCATGATTTGAAAACAAAATGTTATTTTTTAGGGTATTTCCCTAGGTAATTTTTTTATTTCTTTTACGTGTTAAATCAGTTACTAATGCACTTACATTTTACCAAATCTGAATCTGAGCTGCCATTCAAGCGCTATGCCCAAAAAAGCTAGTTTTTTAGAAAAAAATACCGTTTTGGTTTTTAACGTTCCAGGGGAATTCCCTTGGTTTTATCTCCCAAAATTTTAGTTTCTGTTCATCTAGACCAGCGCTTCTTAACCTTTTTTCCTTCATTACCCACTTCACTACTTAATAAATCTATATTCCCCACTACCTTTCATACTTTTAAGACTGAATGAAAAATCAAAACGCAGTCTGATGACCTGTTGTGATATATCCAAAAGCACAACGGTATGTAACGAAAAGAACAATTTATTGAGAAAAATACCAATTCCCGCTTTCGATACTTAAGCAGTATCCATTGATATTTGGAAGGGGGCCACGCTCAAAAGGTTAAATTTTCGAAACTTCATGCTTATGGATTCCCTAAAATCGTACTGGCTCTAACATTCCTGCTTAAAGTTTTTCACTGCCCATGTCCTTCGTTTTCCGAAACTTCAAATTACCCACCTGAAATCCTCAAATTCCCCACTAGTGGGTAATTACCCACTGGTTAAGAACCTCTGATCTAGACCATGTTGTCTGCAACGTTTGACGTTTGTCGGGGGGGTTTTCACCCTCCGTGTACGCACCTTGGTGCTTTAGCGTGGCTCGAATATATACTAACTCCGATATCCGACTTCCAAAGATCGAGTCCACGCTGGTTGAAAGTTAGTTGTTTATTGTCAAACGTTGTCAATTGAAACACACGAATAAATCAATGCACTTTACTGGGGAATCACTTCGCAGCGACCGAATCGCGTCGGAATAACTGCGCGATGCGTTTAATAGACAGTTCGTTCTCCTTTGCGGCTTGTCAACTCGTTCTTTGTTTAATCCGGCAGATGCGACTTTTGTCTTGTTCCTTCTGTCAACTATGCCACAAAGTCTCAATAACCTAGCTGGCGCTTAGCGCGCCAGGTGGAAGTCACCTCGGTCTCTTCTCATCCCAACCGCAGTCTTCCCCAGCCTCGTTCACTCTCTCCACTCCAAGTCCCGTCAGATGAAGAAGTCGACGACGCGATTTCTTCGTTGCACATGAACAGGCCTCAGGCGTCTCGTGACGAATACGTCATAATCATCTGACCAACCGCACATTCTTTCATTGCGTCATACTTTGAACGTTCTCATCGTGATTCTGCAGTTTCCGAGTGAATGACGTCAATATTATCGCGGATGTTGATAATTAAGATGGTTTACATAGGCGATCGCCGCATTGTCTAACAAATGGCAAAGTCTCATTACGATTCCATTTTTCCTTCTGGTAGATGTCGGGGCGACATGCCATGCCTGTCAAGCGTTTGACGAAAAAAAGAAAAAAAAAAAACGAAAAAAAAAACGGACAAAAACAATATGTGTCCCAATTTTTCAAATGGGACCCATAATAATATGAAGTGTGACAGTATGAACTGCATGAGTTTACAAAAGAGTTTCAGTGTATGGTAGGATATTGATGTTTATCCCTGTGAATAGAAAAACCAAGGGGGTTAACCCATGAGCGATCGTCAGATCAACTCGCGCTTACCGTCGTCGGGTTACCGGAGCTATTGCTGTGTGTTGTGTATAATAGACACCTTCCTTCAATTTAGTATAGAACCCATTAATCCGCTGGGTTTAGGCAATGTACGTTAAGTGCCTTGCCCTAGGACACAACCAACTAGCTAGAGACTAGTTATGGGTCCCATTTGGAAAAATGGGACACATATTGTTTTTGTCCGTTTTTTTTTCTTTTTTTTTGTCAAACGCTTGACAGGCATGACATGTCGCCCCGACATCTACCAGAAGAAATAATGGGATCGCAATGAAACTTTGTCATTTGTTAGACAACATGATCTTGATATGCAGAAACCAAAATTGTTGGTGATAAATTTAGGGGAATTCCCCTGGGACGCTAAAAACCAAATTTTTCCTTAAAAATTGGTTTTTGGAGCATAGCGCTTAAGCGACTGGTCCAATTTTAATAAGATTTGGTGAAATGTAAGTGCACCAACCACTGATTTAACAATTGGAAAAAATAAAAATAAAATACCTAGGGAAATACCCTTAAAAATAAGATTATGTTCTCATATCATAATTGTGACAGGCATGCCATGTCGCCCCGACATCTACCAAAAGGAGTAATGGAATTGCAATAAAAATTTGTCTTTTCTTAGACAACATGGTCTAGATATGCAGAAACCAAAATTTTGGGTGATAAATGAACGGCTGCTCCAATTTGAATCAGATATGGTTAGAATGTAAATGCATTAGCCACTGATTTAACGCTTAAAAGAAATAAAAGGACAGGATTCCCCGAAGCCATGAAAAACTAAATCGAGCTGTTTTGGTTTGGTTTGATAACTATGGGACCCATGCGTTTATGCTTGCAGAAACAAACTACATACTCGGTGTATAAGATACAAATTGTGGTTACAAGGGACCCTGTAGCATGAATATGTGGCATACAAAATGTGTTTTACAAATAGTGGTGGTTAAACACGTGGTTGACACTCTCTAGTTTTAAATATGCAACCTTTCGATTGAAAAGCGTAGCAACACACCGCCAGACTAACCGGTTAGGCATAAGGTGGTAACACACGGGTGTTACACACATCGTGTGACTTCTTTGATCCCACCGTCGGGTTACCCTAACTATTGCAGTGTGTTGTGTATGATTGGGACATTATGACATTTTTTACAAGTAATTCACGCAAATTAGGAGTGAGGTAATCTGACGATTTCCCAACCTTGGTTTCGAGTTAACACCCTTGGTTTTTCCATTCACAAGGATAAACATAAATATTATATGATCGTATGAACTTAGACGCCATGCCCAAGAATACAACCAACTGGCCATCGAAAAGTTTCAAATCTTGAACCTTTCTCACAAAGGTTACGCACCAACCCACCAAACTGTTAAAATAAAAATTTTTCTTCCAAATATAAACCTACAGATGTTGCACGGTTTTTATGGTGGTATGCAGGAACTCCACTTAAAGTTTCCGTTCACCTAATCTGAGATTCACCTTTAAGTGAGTACTCAAATTTGACTAAATCTGGATTTAAGGACGTTAATCTAGGCTTAAGGCGGATGCACACATGACAAGTTTTGCGGCTGCGGGCGGGGAATCCCCAAGCAGTAAGCGGCGCGGCTGCGGTCATCTTGTGCGGCTGTGCGACTCACCTATGCACACCACATTCACACCGCCCGGTTTCCAAGGACGCTATTGCAATGCAAAGATTGGTACTAAAATGGCCTTTTCTTTGCAAATCAAGGGTTTAGAGTTTATGATTAGGCATATACCTTCCCAGAACTGATTTTCTAGTCAAAAGATAAGTTCATTTCATTCAATGTATTAGGTTAGGATTACTATTTTTTGCAAAATACTTAAAAAGAGAAGAGATTAATGAGAATTGACTAAACTTTTGACTGCAAACGACACCAGCAAATGTTTCCCAAAGTTGAGTGGTTTTAATGCCCAACTGGGCTAACCTGTTCATATCTGATTACCCGAAGAGTCAATTTTTTTTCTCTTCGTCATTGTCAATACAAAAAAATAACAATTAAATCACTACTGGCAAGTGAGGAATTTATTCAATAGTAGACAAAGGGATAGAAATTTGAAAGAACACATGGAACAAAATTATTATATAAACATTAGGAAAAGTATGGTTACATGCATGTCCTCTTCATTCAATATTTCTCTGCTGTCTAAGTCCTCCATTTTATTCAATACCACACACCTGGTGGACCTGGACAGGAGACACAAACTGAATAAAGAGGGCATACATGTAACAAAATGGAAACAGTAAGAAAAGAACAATATATACAATTAAAATAAATATCACTATCATGTGGATGACTCAGTCATGTGAATTTCTACTGAGAAATAAAATTCTACCACATCAGCTAGTTTAGTACGAAGTTGTAGTCCCAAATTGACCGTAGTGTTCAAGCCAGTGTAAATTTGATTCTGTGTGCATTACAGCCAGGGTGCTTTTTTGCAATCTCTGTATGTGAAAGAAATTTTTTTACTTACTCTGCACAAAAACATTGACCACAACCAACAACACTGTTAACTTAACTACATATGAAAATAAAACTTTCTCAATTTTTTTTTTATAATAATCAATTAAAAATTTGAAATATTCTAAAAAGAGTGGAAATACCAAACCGACCACTATCCTATAACACAAACCGCTAACCATTACTTCATGCCCCTTTACCAATGTTCATGAAGATATAACTTTTATGAATGATTCAATCATATGTAGTTTCTTCTTTTCTGTCTTTTCCAGCTTGGTACTAATACAGTGCCGGTATGGGTTACTAGCATTAATTTTCCAGATTGTCCAACACATCTGACAAATCTTCTGTAATTTCACAAAAAGACAAACTCAGATCTTAAATCTCTCTCTGTCAACATCTCGTGTACCCATACCTGTCTAGAAAAAAAACAATAAAAATTAACTATCAAAATACTGTATTGTATTGGTATACACATCCATACAAATATATATATTTAATATATAGTGAGAGTGACCGACCAGTTCGGGAAGCCATTTCAACAAGGTCTCGGGAGTGCATGACTTAATAATTTGTAGTTTTTTGCAGTGTAGGCCTAATCCACAACATTGCAAAAAAACTAAACAGGGTACCAATATCAATGTGCACTGATCAATTAATATATTTGAAAGTTTAACAAGAAAGTTTTTAAGTAACGGTAATAACGAGAGTGAATGGCATATATATATAGCAAAAAAACTAAACAGGGTACCAATATCAATGTGCACTGATCAATTAATATATTTGAAAGTTTAACAAGAAAGTTTTTAAGTAACGGTAATAACGAGAGTGAATGGCATATATATATATATACCAAAACAAATATGGCGTTAACTGAAAATCCAACAATTTACAAAAAACTGGCAAGATACTACAGCAAAACAGGAAGGCACAAAAAAAACGTAAGTTATCTAGTTTGGTGCCTCCAGTATGACTAGTCAACTCCAGGGTATTATTGGTGCCTCCTAAAGTTTTAAGTTAAATAATATTCTATTATACCAGCACTGCTTTTTGTGTAATCTTACTTCACTTGAAAGTGAAACAATACAATAATTAAAATTAAAAAGCCTAATATCTTACCTTCCAGGATCACACTCATACTTTATTGGTTTCCTCAACGTTTTTTAACTTTAATGCCTCGTCCATATTTAGGCTACAAATCCTACAATTTTAAATAAAGTTGGTTAAATATGAGTCTTGGACCTAATCCACAAAGCAAAACAACAATACATCTATCCCAGGCTAAATTCTTAACCAAACTATGCTGCAATATTAAAAAAATGCATTTTTTTGCTTTTAACCAGATTTGTAGCTGTGCGGCTTCTGCGGCAAAGTAGAAATTTTTCTACTCGGCCGCAAGCGCCGCAGGACCGAGAAAATTGACCGCTTATTGGCGCACAAGCCGCTCAAAACCCCCGTTGCGGCGATGTGTGCACTGACACGCGGCAGAGCCGCGCCGTAAGCACTCTGCGGCAGCCGCAGACGGGTATGTGTGCATCCGCCTTAAAATGAGGTTCCTGCACACCACCCGTAGTTATGATTTGAAGATTATGGAAATATAATGGAAGATAATGCATGGCACAGCAGACCGCAGTCAATCAGGAAGTAGGAAGCTATATTACGTAAGTGTGCGTCGAAGCTTAACAACAAGCCATCTGTGCCATATACTCTGGGTCATACTTGCACAATTTTAGTCAAGGTTTTCATTTTATTAATTTTGATTAAGTTTTCTGGTGCAATTTTTTTAAAACTTAATGCGAGCTTAACAGTCATGTCATTTTACCCCTTTATAAAAATAAAATAATGAGGTGTGGATTATTCACTAATGACATTTAACCTGCAAGTGTAATATATTTAACCTGCAGTGTAATTTTTATAAATAATTATTTATTTTTTATTTGGGTTTAGCGGCCATGTCTAGTTAAAGCGAAATTTAATAATGTATTGCTTTTTTAGACGTGTTCTAACGACTATCGTTTTGCCATTTTTTCCCGTAAATTTTTATCAATAGTCCGGCTTCATGTTTTCATCGTAGGAAAAAATAAACTAAACTATACTAAGATACTAATAAAACAAACGACAAGCCGAGTATAAACTTCTCCTTCTGGAAATCTTTATTCCGCCGACAATACAAAAACACGGAAGAAATTAAATCACACGAAACCAAACCAGATTGGAACTACCCGGTCAATTATACAAAGGAAGCATCAAGCAATAACTAGATCTAATACGATCATCCAAAATTACTTTGATTGTGTTAAAATTATTATTTTAAAAATGATGGTTTGAATATGACTGCTAGGGAATAAAGGACTTTTGCTGCAACTTGTATAGCCTATCACACCGTCAACATATTGCAAGAAGTAAAAATATCGACTAAAAATTTAAATAACTCGTCGGACTTCGAAAAATCTCTTCAGATAATAAACCTGGCCCAGCGTCATTGCAACGAGGATAAGAGATTCGAAAAAAGCCCACAAAACGACTCGGGAATTTGTGCTGTCGTTAACTGGAAAAAATATTTAATTATACATTATTTTTTAAAGTATAATTTGTACTTACAGCTTCTAGTAAAGTACAATTTAAATCTCTATCATAGTAAGGTACTTTATTTCATATTGTACTAACTTTCCTTTACATATATAAAACTGAAGGGAATGTATATTAGGCTTACAGTTGCTGGTTTGATTTGTCAGAGGTGCTTAGGTTCATATTTCCACCATATTGAAACACACAATGTTGCTTTTAAATGTTCCAGGTAAAACATTTTATTTTAATAAAGTGGGTTTCCTATACAATTTTCAATACTGGGTCATAATATACACACCAAGTACACCTAGCTTCAAGTAATAGGATACCAACATATATTTTAATACCTTTCTCGGATCCATAAAAACCCTGTGGTAAATTAACAGCCATCATGGCGTACATTTCCGGTCCCACTGTGCCACCATGGGACCACTTAACATCTATCCGAACTTACTTGATCTGTGGATCCTCTCACGGACTTCCATATATTCTTGTTCGTGTTTGACTCCAGTCATTGCAACCGACAATTCGTTGATCATTCCTTCCAACTTGTTCTGTTGCTCTGTGGTGGGTGTTAACATTAGGGTGGTTGGACAGTTTAATTTTAAAAAATGCTAAATAACTAGATTTAAACCATACCTTTTAGAAATATCTAGATATTAACACAACAAACAGAATAAACATCAATAAACATCCACATTCACATATAAACATCTACTGTGATGAATGTTAACATTAGGGGTGGACAACTTCTCTAGTCGGCGAGCTAATTGTGGGAAAATAAAGTCCTTGGTGGGCCGGATTATTACATGAATAGTATTCAATATCTTAATTGCAGGGTATGGTTAGATACAGTCTGCGGGTCGGTTAAAATCACGGCCGTATGTTGCCTATGACTGGTATAAATATTAGGGTGGTTAGACAGTTTATTCAAATAAAAAAATGTGAAATATTAGATTTAAACTCATACCTTCTACAAATAACTAGATATAAACAGAACCTTTAGCAAGGTTAAACAGTTCATTTCAACCTAAAAATGATTAAAAAACTTAACTTTAACTATGACTTTTTATAAAAAAAAAACTGGATATAAACATAACTGCTTTAACAACTGCTCAATATTACTACCTGGAAAAAATTAGAATCACGCAAATCAAGCCTTTTTTTATTTATTTATTTTTATGGTTTTCACATTTTACCATAAATGTTCACATTGCACTGCCACTGAAATACCATATTTTTCTACCACTGACATTGCCTTAAGATACAATCGAAAAGCTAACAAGGGGTTTGATAAATTTGGCTTTTACTTGTGTGATTTAAATTTCGAGGGTTAAACCAAAGTTTGGTTTAAATTTCAACCCAGTAATAAATGTGAATTGGTAAATTTGCTAGTAGAAACCTGAGAGCGTTAAATTTGGACCGAGTTGAACCACATCTGGTTTAAAGCCTGCAACTTTTTGGGCCGATTAAACGTTATCGCTACCAAACCAACCCGGTAACATCAATAAGATAGAAATCATAAACATACCATCTGTTTCGCCAGCGGACGTGGGTTTAGCGGCTTCACCCACATCGATACTGAACATCAG
>CH000040.1:46161-72659 GCA_000149265.1 Ciona savignyi | reverse complement strand
TTTAAGTCTGATATCTCCTTTTCAAGTGGAAGAACAACTGACTTCAATTTGTCTGCTTCCTCTTGAGCCTGTGGGTGTGGTAGAGTCATGTAGGGAGAAATGTGGGGTTATTAGAGCACTAGTGATGGTGCACTAGAAAACTTAATTAAAATTACCATGCACTTACAATCGTCCATTAAAGCGATTGCAGTGTGTGTTGTACATAATAGAAAAATAGGTTCAGTTTTTGTTTAACTTATTAGTTCACTGGGTTTAGTTACTTTCCGGAAAGACAGAATCAACAACCCTATGGCCTGAAACATATTCCCACCAGTCCCCAAAAAATTAATTTCTTGAATAAAAGAGAATAATTAACTTAAAAAAAACAAGTAAAAAAATCAAATTGTACTATTAGCATCTTTGTAATAAATAAATACAGTTATCATTCTAACAATACCATTTAATAAATTGTGTTTTAAGAAAAGCCCAAAAAGGGAATCACACATTTTGTTTATATGCTGCATATTAGTGCTCCCTTACTGTTTTAGAAAGTCAATACGGTGCTACCATAATCATAAATTAGTGCCTATCGTTTAACTATAGTTTGTACTATATCTAACCTTCTAAGTTATAGGTATATAATTTAACATCATGACCAGATTTAATTTTGCAAAACACAAGAAAACATGTTTATACCAATAACCTTAGTATGAGTAGAACCACATAACAGAATACCATGCTACCATCCTTTTTCAGCAGTGGTAACACCACCTCCATTTTGTTGATATTATGATTCAAAAAACGGAACTTTTTACATTTTCTCTAAATTATTTTATGTTTATTCTTAATGCGATTTTTGTGTCAATTTTTTCTGGATAAGTGTCCACATTTATCCGTAAATATTATGATTGTTGATATTATGATTCAAAAAACAGAACTTTTTGCATTTTCTCTAAATTATTTTATGTTTATTCTTAATGCGATTTTTGTCAATTTTTTCTGAATAAGTGTCCACATTTATCCATAAATGCCCACAGAGCAGTGTTGCCGTTCGTGCGGGCTTTTTTGGACAAATGTGGATACAACAGTGTTGCCGAATTATTCAACACCACCTCTCACTTGTTGGTATTATATTCCAATAAATCTCACCTTCTAACTTAAGTTATAGGTCTATAATTTAACATCATGAGTCATGACCAGATGTAATTTTGCAAAACACAAGAAAACATGTTTATACCAATAACCTTATCCCAATAAATAACAACCACGAGACACAAACCTTCATCATACTCGCTTCCAGCTCTAAATCCTCCAAATCCTGTTCCTCCTCATGGGGATTCGAGGATGTAAGAGCTTCATCTCTCTCCTGCTCCATCTTGCTCCTCTCCTCCTCCCACCTCCTCCTCTCAGTATCAAACTGACGTAGAAGATCATTCCTTTGTTCTTCCATTGATCCTGGAAATTGACAAAATGAAGTCCACTTCTCGAGAACCCTCAATCTCTTTTTTATCGAAAATTATTTTTTTGTAAGAACTCAATATCTTTTTTCTCAAGAACTTAATCTCTTTTTTCTTGAGAACTAATTATCTTTTTTCTCGAGAACTCAATCCCTTTTTTCTCGAGAACTCAATCCCTTTTTTCTCGAGAACTCAATCCCTTTTTCTCGAGAACTCAATCCCTTTTTTCTCGAGAACTCAATCCCTTTTTCCTCGAGAACTCAATCCCTTATTTCTCAATAACACAATCCCCTTTTTCTCGAGAACCCAATCCCTTTTTTCTCGAGAACTCAATCTCTTTTTTCTTGAGAACTCAATCTTTGTTTTAGTTTTAAAAAACTACTAAAGATAAAAACACAGTTCAAATTTTCCTGAGTACAAAAACTATTAGACAGTCTACATTCCAATTTTCATATCATTTGGGCATAGCCATAATTAGTGAGTATTTCGTTTGTCAGTGCACCTCAAATTTGTCAAAGTCCAGCAGAATTTTCTTTACATATAAAGTGGTGTTCACTAAAATTTACATAATATATTTTTTATTAGAGGTAGATTCTAGGTGTGGCTTGTTTACTAAATATTAAATCATAGCATAAACTTTTGAAAAACTGTGCTAATTTGAAAATGACTAAAAATTGTAAAAAACACTGCTGGACATCATGTTTGAATTAATGCATTTAGCCGGGAGTGAAAGAGTTAATATTTAATATTTTGGATCTAAAATTTTAAACTGCTGTGTAATAAGACTTTTAGTGCAAGCATACCCAAGCGGTTTACTATGCACTGTTCTTCAGGCCTTTATATCTTTTAATTTTTACGAATTGTCAATTAGCTTTCTCTTGAAGGACAATTATTATTCTAGAATTAGGCAAGGCACTTAGCAGATAATGCCTATAAACAGTGAATTAATGGTTATATAAAAAAAATGCTGGTATATGTTGTAATATTTAACAGACTTTATTTGTAATTGCTATTAACAGCAACAGAAACTATGACATCAATGGAATTTTGTTTTAGTTTGTTTCACTTTCAGGACCCCACCTTTTCCTAAAGCCGACCCCTCCAACAGTATTAGTCACGCTTTACCGCACACTATTCTTCAGAGCCTTATATTGTTTAATTTTATTAATTTTGTTTAAAATGATTGTAAAGGTGTGGTAACCGTAATCGCTTAATTAAATATTTATATTTTTTGATGATATGTTTTAATGACTCTTCGTTTCGCCGTCTTTTCCTGTTTCTGTGTCATGATTTACTACCTAATACGGAACTGGAACAAAAAAATAAATAACTAATCTCACCTTGCAATACACAGCGAAGAGATTCAATTTCTTCCAAATGGTGTTTATTAAGGTCTTCTACAGCTTCCTAATTAAGCAGATATA
Source organism: Ciona savignyi (assembly GCA_000149265.1). Taxonomy (NCBI): domain Eukaryota; kingdom Metazoa; phylum Chordata; class Ascidiacea; order Phlebobranchia; family Cionidae; genus Ciona; species Ciona savignyi. The sequence continues at coordinate 69,799 of CH000040.1, read as the reverse complement.
AAAATTGGTGAGATGGGATATTCAGGTTGTCAGTGCACCTTTGAATGAAAATATGCAAGTGGCGTTATCACATGGACAATTGTTAAATTACATTGTTCCCACAGTCTGGTTACCAGTGGTGCAGTATGTTGTATGCTTAATACATTTCTAATTTTCGCAATTTAAGTCAACTAACATCAAACAGTATTTTACATCTCTATATACAACTTTTAATCTTAGGTTTAATTTAGTTGATGTATTTTGTTATGTTAAACATTATGTTGTATCTTGCATGTAAATCAAAATAAGCGTTACATTACCGGTAACTTTCATATCATTTAATATAATTGCGTATTAAAATTAATTTAATACTTCAGTTAACTTATGTTCATATGCAAGTGCAAAATCTAAACATACCACACTACCTATGCTATAAAACATATGTGATTAAAAAGATACATTACAGGCTATTACCTTGCCATTAAAGATATTTTGACTCAAAATATGACGGCTTTTTAAAACTTAAAAAAAATTTTTCTTCTTCAAATGTAAAACTCAAAGCCATACTATCACTAACCAACAAGAGATACCGGTAACTGTGTGAATGGTTGTTTATATACTTGGAATACGACACACGACTTTGCATGATAACAATACAGACACTGTCAACAAGAGTTAAACCATCTATCTGGCACCAGCCCAATATTTCAGTGTCAACTGATGTGCTGTTATATATATCAGAACCAAAGCTTGGTTAAGCTTACCATTTATTACTTTCTTGTACAATGAATGGTTGATAAAAAATTTGCAGCACAATATTAAAACTTGACCAGTGACCTTAATAATCTCATTGATTCTAAGTGTTCTATACAGTACTGACTTGATTAAGTCTACTTTTGTTAATATGTAATAAATAAATTGTCTAAATTTTTAAGACTAGTTTAAACTGTTTTTTCACTCCTATTTTATAGCTAAAATTTTTTTTTAATACCTTATTACAAACACAAAATAAACTTTAACCTAATCTGCAGGTAATAATAGTAACTAATCTCTACACAGCCAATACCACCCTAGCAACATACCTATAGGTATAATAATACAACTTATGTGTACATGTGCTATTTTATAGCCTTACATACACCAAGCACACTGTAAAAAGCTGTCAATATGAGACCTATAACCTTATAGTAATCAATAACAATGTGCTGTCCAAGCACCCTAGACAAGCTTATGAACCTATGCCACTGATAGTCCATTGTGTTCTTAATTGCTTGAAGTCACGTTTTAGATATTTTTATAAAGGAAACAATTTATCATTTTCTTACTAATCACACACTACTACTTAACTAGAATTAGATTAACCATATTACAATATATAAATATATAATTTGTTATACATGAACTAACCATAATTCTACTACTACAATTATCAAAAATTCAAAAATAATATAATGCATAAAAACTGCAACTTTAAGGTTTTTTAGTCTAAACCATTACAAAAAACCTTTTATTATATAATATTATAAATATATATATTATTTTGTTTAAATTTTTATACCATCATTTTTTGTTTTCTTTCCAATAGTGTTGATAATAATTTATCTATGAATGGTAAACAAAGAAAAAACATAAATGAGCAAAACTTCAAGATATAACATCTATCACTACAAGTACCAGCAATCACAGCACATCTAACAGCAATAAACTACGGTCATACGTTACTGTGAACTGAAAGGCGATAACTACTAGTTGCAAAATAAGATATTACATTTACGATTACAAGATCATTAATCTAAGCACATGTAATATCAATAAACTACAGTGAAACATTGGACACAATAAGCTTCAAATGGGGCTATTTGTACTTTGTGATTAGTATCAGTAATTAGCACAACGCGCCCACATTATGACATCACACCACCCACTTGTTTAGTATTCTCGGAGACCGAGGCGATCATTTTAATCGTTTCTGATTCTTCTTTTAGCTGCTCCAGCTCTTGTTCAAGCTGACTAATGTGTGTGCCTGCTTCGAATAGTTTCGTGTTCTGCTCTTGAATTGTACCTTTGAAAGAAAAGTTTTAATTTAAATGGTAATCAAATTTTAATGCAATTCGTTATTGATTAACCAATCTTTCGACAAACTGTGTCTCGATGTTGTACATTTATGATGCAGTTAAGAAAGTCAAGGACAATAAAGATTTATATGAATTCCGCTGTGCAAATATTAGTCAATTGGTGCCATAACACACTTAAATCAATAACCAGGTAATTTATTTTACACACCTAAATTTATAAAGTAAGAAGGGATGTTGATATTTCATTTTTACAGTGAAATTGGCAATATATAGGGAAGGAAAAAAGGCAGTAAATTTGTACAAATGGCACCCCTGAACCCCTGATTTAAACTAATATTTTGCTTAAAATTACTTGAACATATTGATTTAAACTCAAATCAATACATATATTAGGATAGGATAGGATATTCATGTTTATCCCTGTGAATGGGAAAACCAAGGGGTTAACACACGGGCGATCGTCAGATCACCTCGCGCCCACCGTCGGTTTACCGGAACTATTTCACTGTGTTGTATATGATAGACATGTTCCTTCAATTTGGTAGAACCCATTTATCCGCTGGGTTTCATACAATGTCCGTAAAGTGCCTTGCCCAAGGACACAACCGACTAGCTAGCGACCAGTTCCGCACCTGCAACCTTTCGATTGAAAGGCGACGCACTTAACTGTTAGGCTAACCGGTCAGACGGATGTACCTTACATTATACAACACATACTTGTATTTTACATTTATTAGCCTTTATAAGCGTACGTATAGGACCAGACACAATGTAAGATAAGTATTTACTTTCTTTAGCGAAATAAAGCTCTTTAATCCTGCCTCGCTTATATTCAAAGTCGACTTCCATCTGAATTTTTTCCTGTTTCAGTTGCGCAATAAAAGCTTGAGCTTGAAGAAGCTGATTCTCAATGGTAGGATCATTTGCTGTGGAGAGTGCATTTATGCAAACAATATAGAAATCGGATATTCATGTTCATCCCCTTTTTATGTAAAATTTATGTGAATGGAAAACACAGGGGGCGTTACTACAAGGCCAGATTATCTTACGCCTACCCTAAGGTGCAGAGTTAATACAGTTAGTTGTGTATGATTAAGAAGTTTCTTCAAATTTAAAATAAACTATTATCCTACTAGGTTTAGATGATGTTAGCTAAGTGCCTTATCCAATGACACGTCCAGCTAGTTAGCGAGTTTCGATCACATACTCAGCTATTCAGACAGAAGTACATAACTTTAAAGTGTGTTGTTGAGATAAAAGGGTGACATTGCTATAGCGGAAGCACAGTTAAAAACCGCTAATGGTAAATACATTGCCTCATAAACACAATATAGAAGACAAAGCAGACCAAATGGTGGTTCAAATAGTCCTGGGTTTGAATCTAGACAAAATACCAGCATAGCTTTCATACAATCCATCAAACATATTTATATGTTAAACACACAGCAAGAAAATAAAAATGAATTAAACTGAAGTTTAACAAGAAGACACCAAGAAACTATGCGGTTAACAAAGAAGGTGCCACCTTATGTTTAGATAGGACACACACTTGTAAGTTGGGAGTGCATGTGTTCGGTTCTTTATGCTTTGGTATGCTGACCAACTAATTATGAGAAACAAACCAACATACACTGACGTGAATAAAACCAGCTTTAGAAATGCAACTTTTATCAATTCATACCATACAGAGCAAAAACACAGCCAGTTTATAAGTACAAATACTATATATTAATACAGTTACCATACAAAATCCATTAAAAAACAAACCAACCTTTGATTACATTAGTCTTAGGTTTGCAAAAAAGGTCTTTTGATAAAATGTACTTACACTGGTTTGAAGGGCCTGGGGTGTCCATCTTTCAACTAATTCTTGTGTTTATGATTTCTATGTCATGTTCCACCCTGCTAGCTATTACACAGGTCACTGCTTTTCAATTGATCTAACGCAACATATTTCCTAACTGCTACGAATATGTACAACATCACATCGAAGTTAATTATATTTCTATTCCAAATATTGTATTTTAACGAATTAAGTAACCGAAATCATGAAAAAAAGTAAGAATTTAGCAGTCCTATAAGCAATTGGTATACTGTTATTTTAACAATCATGTACCAGAAGTAAAAAAGTCACACATTATTTTCTGTTTTTAACGGTAAATCATATATATACAATGATACTGGTTTATAAGGACCATGTACATTTTTCTGCTTAAGTCTAATACAGTTTGGCTTAGAAAAACGCCAGGTTTTAGAGTGAAATTTATTACAATTGCAAGGACTGGGTACTTAAAAATCAGGATGCAGTGTTTAATACATATTAAGATGTACTGTGCACGAAAATCTGTTTGTGGTTATAACTGTAAAAATACTCAAGGAACTGATGGTTAAAGCCAATAAAGTCCATTAAAAATGTTTGATGAATTCTTACAACAGACATTGACCGACAGTTTCGACTACAGTTGTATTGTTTTGTATTTTGTTGTTGGTTATTTTGTAATCTGTTGTTGAAAATTAAAATACAAAAAGTTAGAAAATGAAATTCAATAAAAGATGGTTAGAAATGTATTAATATTTCAGTTTTAACTAATTTTTTGTTGTTTGTTAAATGTTGTTGTTAAAAAAATCCAAATTACTTAAGAAATTACTAACTTGTTTTAAAGAAAGTGTGAAAAATAAATTGTAAGAAAATACATTTACACATCTAGCTTTCTGTTTAAAATGTTTGACCAATTTAGTTAGTAGAATGATCGTAAACTTACATACTACTCGTATAAAAAGACACGACTACAACGCCAAAGTTTTTCTGGGATCAAAATATATGTACAAAGTACTCAGCGCATTAGCTGAGTTAAGTTTATGCTCTTTCTCCTCTAATGCGACGCGCAAGCTGGATATCCTTGGGCATGATGGTGACTCTCTTTGCGTGGATGGCGCACAGGTTTGTGTCTTCAAACAACCCGACGAGATACGCCTCACTGGCTTCTTGGAGAGCGCCAATAGCTGCGCTCTGGAACCGAAGGTCGGTCTTGAAATCTTGAGCGATCTCACGAACCAAACGTTGGAAAGGGAGTTTACGGATCAGCAACTCCGTCGATTTCTGGTATCGTCGAATTTCACGAAGCGCGACGGTACCTGGCCGGTAACGATGCGGCTTCTTCACACCACCAGTAGAGGGAGCACTCTTTCTTGCAGCTTTTGTAGCAAGTTGTTTTCGGGGCGCTTTGCCTCCAGTGGATTTACGAGCAGTTTGCTTAGTACGTGCCATTTCGTTTCACAAGATTTTCTTTTGTATTACCTTACCTTAACTGCAAGAGTACAATACTTTTTTTATTTCATAAATAACATGAATAGAAAATGTCACTGTTAGCTTGATTAAAACTAGTATCAGCAGTAATGTAAAAACATGGCCTTTTAAGGTTTTCCAACACGTAAAATAATCCGTTTTAAGCAATTATAATCAAGGTTAACAGCTTTTAAGCAAAAAAAAAACGCTTATTAGCTGGCCTCTAAATTAATGCTCGATAATGTTGAATTATTTTCGTAATTACTAAAAAGTTCCTTACTTTTATTCTAATCTAAGCTTTTATGTTGAATGAAAAACGCTTCAAAATGATAAGAAGCGCGTTTTATCTTTTGTTGGCTGCTGGTTAGAACGAACTATTCTGCTTTTTTCTTTCGGTTACGCAACAATGAGTACTATGTCGTCATATTAAAACAAACATTAAATTTTAACTCGAAGAAAGAAGGCAAAATGGTGACGCATTCTGTTGGATTGCGTAGTAAAATTATTTGACAACAAATCAACTTTTGAAACTGCTTATATAACTCACGAAGTTAATTTGGATGGTTTTTATTCATCGATCCAGTAAAACGCAGGCGTATTTGTTCATATAGCTATATTTGCAGAACGCTTACACTTTGCCAAGTGTGTCTGTATTGTAAAAAGCACTTTCTTTTTAACATTTTACGGTCTTACAGTGGGATTTTGGCCAAGTTACTTTTATACTTTAGTCTCACAAATGCAGATATACAGGAAATACTATGTAGTAATATTACCCCAACATCTCGCGTTATTTTGTTGTTAAGCCATTCAGTTCCGCAAAAGATTAAAAAATACCCGATGGTGTCGCATGACTGTTGCGCAATCTCATATTATCGCTTTTGAGAGATTGGTATTGCGCAAATGTGAGAGAATGTTAACCGACGCTTTATTACATACTTTAGCGGATTTATTTAAAACTTTTTTTGCATCAATATAAAGTTGTAAAAGAATAATAACCAAAGTTTGGGTAAAATCTCTTAATTTATTTACCAATAATATTGTATATACATGTAGTACCATTAAATTAATAAACAAATACTTAATTTATTTTTAATTCATACTAATATCCAGTATTTCTTGCTTGAATATAGAACAATAGTTATGCCAATAGTAAGCTTAACTCAGTTTACGGTATAATCTAATATTTACTTGTAAACTTTTTTACATTTTATATTTCCCAAGGGCTTATTTGTTATTTTGGAAAATGCACTTAACGAACATAACCTGAACCAAGTAGAATATCGACTTCTGCCAAATTGAAGGAACGTCTAAATCATACACAAAACACTGCAATAGCTCCGTCAGCCCGATGGTGTACGAGAGGTGATCTCACGATTGCCCGTTTACTAAACGCATATTTCGTTTTCCCATTTACGAGGAATTTTCCCCATTTTTCCCTGCTATACACACACGCCAATCAAAACAGGCACCTTCAACCTTACTTACTATCCCTTGACTATCTCAGGAGCCTGGAACTACTACTAGCTGGCCATACAATCTATAGACTAATATACTGTGTGCGACATTACCATCAATTAAAGAGAGCACTAGTTTTTCGTTGCGTTGAAGGTGACAGTCCATCTTTTGTCTTACACTCTAAGGTGTAAACAATTTTACTGGATAGCTTTAAAATGACGCGTCCGGTGATATAGCATTGCCACTGCGACAAACAAGACAATTAACTGTGGTCGATAAATGTGGTTTAACGACTGTAGAAGGTTTATTTTTCGTAAAAAACGCAGGAACGTTATCACACCGGCAATCAGATTACCTCGCTGTTAAGTTAAACTCTTGCCCTAAACACTTATCTCAACCCCAGAACTATAACCTCCAACCCTATGTTTAAACGTTGAACTCCACTGCAATCATATTTTATTAAGTGTGCAGTTTACCTCCTTTTAGTTTCCCACAACTTAAAATCCAACTTTACAATTCTCAGTTTAATGCAGTTTCCCTCATCCCTCTTTTTAGTTCCCCCTCGTGTGCCAGAACAATAACACAACTTAAGATAAATTGCTGCGTTTAGTCATAGGATATTTATGTTTATCTTCGTGAATGGGAAAACCAAGAGGGTTAACACACGGGCAATCGTCAGATTACCTCGCGCTCACCATCGGGTTGCCGGAGTTATTGCAGTGTGTTGTATATGATAGATAGACACGTTCCTTCAATTTGGTAAAGCACATTTATTCGCTGGGTTCAGGCAATGTCAGTAAAATGCCTTGCCCAAGGACTCAACCGATTAGCTAGCGACCAGTTTTACATCTGCAACCATTCAAGTAAAATGCGGCGCACCTAACCGCCAGACTAAGCTACCGGACTAGTCAGACTGCAAAGTCTGACTTATTTTAAAATGTAGGCATAGAAAAAGACCAAAGTACTTAAAATTTCTATTTTGATGAACAAAGCCAAAAGGAGGAATGAAGGGAAACTGCGCACTAATATAAAGATTGCTGCTTTATAGTTAGTGTTTAGGGCAGGGTTAGAATTGGTGACCATAGTTTCGGTGAGTATTGTTCCACCTTTGTTGTCCATTCATAATCAAAAACTAGCTATAAAAATTCTGATGTAATAAACCTAGCTGTCAATTTATCCTACTTTAACTAAATAAACATTCTTGCGCAAAATGAAACTACAAAATGAAATTTTGAAAATATTGTCATGCGGGTAATAGTCAGATCACCTAGTGCCCACCGCCAGGTTACTACTGAGCTACTGTGTAACATATGATTAAGATGTTTCTTTAATTTAAGTACAAACCATTAATCCAATGGGTTCAAGCGATGTCCGCTTAGTGCCCTGCCCACCCGTCGAGCAAGCGCCCATTTTCCATATTTTAGGTTGAAAGGCAACGCACTTAATTTGTATATAAAACTGATATCGAGTGTTTTAGGATCTTTTGACAATTCTTACATTTATAGAGCATAAATATAATATAGAGAATGTCCTATTATAGTCATTAAATTGTAAAAAGAATGATTACTTGAGCCCATCCCAGAACGCTTTTCTTCAAGACTTTATATGGTTTGATTTTAATTTATTTTGCTTACAAATTATTTTTAATTTTGCTTAGGTTTGAAAGCCATGTCCGTTATATTTAATAATTATTTATTTTTAAGGTGTGTTTTATCGGATGTTCGTATTGCCGTTTTTTTGGCTCTGTGCTGTGATTTATTTGTTTCGCTATTATTTAATAAAGTGGAAAAAATGAATAAGCTGAACTAAACAGGGCGTTATCAGAATTTGTAAGAAATTATATGGGTCTGATAGCTAAATTTAGTTGAGAGAAAACGAAAAATTGAAAATGTCAGTTCTCAGATGAGAACAAAAAGAAAAGCAGCTTAAGTTAGCTCATGGGGACCGTTTTAATCTTTGTTGGGAAAAACGGATCTTGGTTACAATATTTTAGAAACACGATATTTTTGTTTATCCCAAAAAAACATGAACGAAAAACATGAAAGATTATTCTCTTCATCGTTTATTGTCTGTTGTCAAGGCAGTATGTTTTATTATAGAAACTTTTCAAAGCTTTTATTGCACTAATTTTATAGTGTAGAATAAGTTTAAGAAAACAAAGCCAATTTTTCATTTAATGTTGTTCCCTTTAAGAGTAGACAGATAACAATTCCCCTGAAACATTTCACTTCTTCCAAGGCGTTTGAGCAATGTCACAATCTTGTAAAGTGTATGAAGACCTTTTACATACGGTGAATCCTACATTTTTCCAGCTAGGTGGTTTTGTCCGTTGCATCCCTGCATAATGCATATAGCTAACATCCCATGAACCCAGTGGACTATATTGGTTTTACTAAAACTAAATGAATATCTCGATCATATACAACACATACCCCGGTAACCCGATGTGTGGGGGGGGGGGGGGTGTTTTAATCATGCTTATTCTATAATATCTATATCGAAAATTTACAAAATATTGGTTTGCTTAGTATTTTTAAACCACGTCACCAATAGTAAGATGTATCGTGAACAAGTAATGAACCACCTGACATGTTCCGTACACTATTTCGGTGATATAAAACGGATATCCAGCTACAGTAGGGTGTAGAACTGCTGAATATTACGATATGTATATTGGCAATGGTACGAAGGAGGTTTCACTTTCTTGATTATTCGTTTTCATTAAACTGGGACACACAAAGAGATGAATATACTTACTTTTTAATTTTTTGTTTATTTTTACATCAACAGCAAATTACACCTAAATTTTGTTACCCGGTTTAGGACAACTTTTACAACAATTTTATACACAAAAAATATGCTATTCGCATTACTATATATGTCACGGTTTTACATTATATGAAGGTGATTGGTTATAAATTTTATATCGGCCTGAATTTCATCTCAATGAATTTCAATGAATATTGTTCGCCGTGAAATAAATTCCAACTTGTAGCTTGATAAGTTGTAGTTTGGCAGTTCAGGTACGCCCCGTTCAGATTGGAATGGTAACAATCACCATACCACCAAGCTCCATGATAATCCACAGCGCAATTATTGCCACCATGGGAATCGTTATCCATGTCCTTGGTTGTAAAGGGACGCCCGTTGTGATAGTTAAGTGAATCTCCTGCAATACGAATGTAATATCTCTATGACGTATTAAGCGATCTTAATACATTCTTACCTGCATTTCCAGAGTAACCGGATACTGTCAATAAATATTGTTCTTCAATGGAGCCGATTGAAAACGAGCTAAACAAAGGTTATATAAATTATTGATTAGTACAAACGTAATTATAATTGCTATTTGACAAAGACAAACCTAAACTTTGCAAACTTTCTAATGTTTGCGCAATCTTCCAATTCGATTCTTAGTTCATAACTCCCCGTTCTGGTTAGAGCGTGAAGGTTTTCCAGACCTAATATTTCAAAATATGTGAGTAAATGTTTTATTGTATCTAAAAAATAACATAAAACATCCCACCTAACCAAAATTCATTACTAAGATTCCCAAACTTCTCTTGATATTCAGCCCACGTTCGATAGAAGTCTTCAGATCCGTCTGTGCGACGCTGAATCACCTTTAACATATGTTTATTAGTAGTGAGTATAATCACAAATAGCCAACAAAAAATCAACTGACCATCCAACCGCCATTGTCCGTGGTTTGATCGCAGTAAACTTCCAAAATTTGTTGATTCCTAGGATTATGTATGTAGTGGATACCACTCACGTTGCGTCCTAACTGTAACGCTTCTTTGCAACTTCTTGGGGGTACTGAATCAAGGATAAATTTATTATACAGAAATAACTAACTGGAAGAGATTTTTAAGCATTTAATATAAATCAATTATTAACTACGTGCTCTCTCCGGTTCAGCAGTTTGTTTCTGTTTGCGGGGTGTATTACACAATATTTCAGTCAATGACATACACATTTGATCTTTTTAATGACTTATTAAATCGCGTTTCTTGACCAAACACTTGCTAAACTAAAACGGTCGGGAAACATCTTAGCGCTGCAAATTTACCTTGTGTTACCAAGATACTTTCCAATCTTTGAAATTTCTCGCTTAGTTGATTATACGCCGATCTACATGACGGGTCACATGAGCCATGTTCGCCCTTTGCGCCCTTGGGTCCTTCCATCCCACGTTCACCCACAGGACCTTTTTTGCCCGCTTGACCTGGCTCTCCTTTCTCGGAAGTGACGTCATTTCCGCATGATAAAGTCACGTGTCGAGAACTTTGGCTGCGAACCTCGCTGATGACCAGCACGAAAAACAGAAATGAAAGAATAGACACAGAGAGACTTTGCATTTTTGCAATTTTTTCCACTGCGTTGTAAAAATAAGCTATATTAATAGTTTCAAATAAAGTTTAGAATATGAAGCATCTCGTACAAATATTTGTTTTAATTTATGTCAAAAATATTTTGTGTTTTTTACGTCTTTTTTTTGCGTTTGAGATTTATCGACACTCACGTGTTATTAATCGTTACGTAATTATCACCTCGTACGGCCTATGTATTTTCACTTTTTAAATCGTTATCAGAGTTTTTCCACTTTTATTTCCCGCAGTTAAAAATGTACAGGTGTGAAACTCGTCGCACCCTAACTTTTTAAACCTCGTAAAAAGCCATATATATTCTAGAAAATATGAACAGTAAAATATAACGCGCCTCAGGCTAGATAACTAGCATCAGACCAGATAAGTTGCACCAAACTATGTAACTTGTTCGCGAACGAAACTGTTATATTTGAAGACGCAGAATACAACTATATTGGATCAAGAATTAGACTTTGAGTTTAAGGTTTGTTTATAAATCGTGGCTACTATAATAATTAGTAGGCGTTTTGTGGTTAGTGAACCTATAGATTTTCAGCTGCGCAGTTCGCGATAGACCGTAAGGCAGCCAGCTGAAGCAACCTTAGCCAACGCTCCAGAATTTTAGCTTCGAAAAGCGCGAGCTCCCCCCCCCCCAAAAAAAAAATTACAATGAAGTAAATATCATATCAGGTTATTTCTGTTTGGTCCTGTAGGATAAATTTGATTGAGGTTTTAAAATCGCGGCACGTTGTAATATATCTTTTCCTGGCTTAACCTAGAGAACTAACAATCATTGTATATTGTATATATACTTAACTACTAACTGATGAGTACTTTCGGCTTTAACTCAAGCACAATTTCTTATAACTTATTTAATTTCTATCTTTCACCCTTCTATAATATTGTGAGCCGTATCCTTGTAATTTAAACACTTTTATAACACACGCCAAAGAAGTTGGAAAAAGGCAAATTTAGAAGTTGCACAGCATGAGTTACGAAGTTGTTTTTGCAAAAGCAGATCCTGATCAAGACACTGTACTATTGTCCTTTTATCTGCAGACACTTGCATTTTTGCAGCGAACCTAAACAAAGGTCAAACGTGCATAAGAATTGTGGTTTCAACACAACAAGATCATTTCCACGAAGTGAGTGGTTTCCCACAGACTTGCGTGAGGAGAAATGTGACGGAATGCCAGTGGTTCATTGTACAAGTTTGAGAAAACAAAGGACTGTCTGTTACGTAGGAACTGTTTATTAAACTTACACCGACCTATCAATACGAGTTACTGCCGGATTTGTGGCGGTTTGGTAATGCAGATATTTTTGGCTAACAAATAACCGGTTAAAAGTTATATTTTACAATAAATACCCTACGAGCTTAAATTATATAAACCTAAGACCTATGCCACATAACGATCATATATAAAATAATATTGATAAAAAATAAATTCCTAATTGTCTTTAAATTGTACGTATTAATTTGTAACATAATCCATCGCTTTAAGCAAGCGCACTGCTGTGGTATAAAATGTGTAGGCATTCAAATTCTAATTAAAGAATCTTTAAATTTGCTAACGACGAACCGACGACTGGCCGCAAGTGATGTAATATATCGCTGAATTTGAGCGGTTTGATTAAATTTAAGAGTAATTTTGGTGACGACTGCACTTTCTAGACAGCTACAGTCGTATTTTGCATTTCTTTATAAATTTAAAGTTTGCTGGTACCCATGTACGCTTTTGCGATGCAAATTAAGTTTTCGTTTTAAAATCTGGGTGTCAAAAGTTTTGGTTTGGTACATCCTGATATCCTATGTGGATAAATTTACACTCTCCTTTAAAGAAAATATAGATGTCCCAATGACATTTATAACATGAAGCCGAATTGTGCAGCCATTTTACTTTCTATGATATCATGTTTATGCACAAATTGTTTGCATTATGCCATATACATAGTCTGATAAAGTGCAGATAAAACGGCGTCCTTACGTCACCAGTTTCCCGTAGTACTTCGTTTTGAAGTTAGTGATCGTTCTTTTAGGCATACCCACTTCTGCATCGTTAGTAATCGCTATTTCAAGCTAATTAATATAAATGATCAATAATTGCAGTAAGCATTAAATCAGTTATTCAGGACTTACAATACTGGGCAAGAAGAAATGCTGCTGATGCCCATGTTTCACCTTTCACTGTGTTACGGTCATTTACAGCAAAGTCTCTAGGCTAATTCCCAAATTAAAGTATCTACGAATCGCATTGTTTGTGCTTATTGAACCGCAGGGCGTCGCCGCCAATTTCGAAGGTCATTGTGCAAAATGCTCGATGTTTCGGAGAGCTGGGTATCAATCTGTCGCGTAACAATGGGATTTCCCAAATCACTCAAGCATTCAAATGAAACTCAGCATGTTATTACGTCACAAAGGGGGCTGTTAGATCACCTAAACTTTGTTCTTGCAAGTCGCAATTGATTTGAGAACCCGATTAAACCGGAAGAAATGAAAAATATTTTTGTAATTGAACAACAAAAACACAACATGGGAAACAAGACGATATTTATATTTATTGAGCTATATAAGCATTGTACGAAAGAAAACCCAGAAATTGTCTCTAAATACTTTAAATTGTTTCGATATATTTCTAATTGCTATATGGTTGATATTTGAATAAGGAAATACACGACAGACACACAGGGTGTTTTGTGTTAAAGACAACCACTGGTCAAGTTACGCTAAGCAGCTCGATTTGTCAACACAGGGTTGACATCGTAGGGTAAGGCTTTGCCCCTGTTGAATCATACACACTGTATTAGTGAACTTTGCATTATTCTTTCTTTGCTGGTGTGGCATACGATTACAACCACAGAGAGTAGAAGTATTGAACAATGCACATAACAATGTTACCTGTTTGCATAACCTTTGTGAATATAAAGTTTTAAAAATAATAAACAAATGCATGTATTGAACAACGTCGAACAAAAATCTTTTTTATCTGAATTTTTATAATTCATGTTCCCACTGTTGTTACACAAGCAACCGGATGATTTAGTGACCGGACAATTTCGATTTATACTGTTTTATTTTTTTCCAAACCCCATATGTAAAAATATACATACATATGTCGTATAACTACTTAATAGACCTCTATGCGCGTTCTAATCTAATGAGTGGTACATTTTTATTCCGACGTATGGTTATATTATTTAATTTTGCGCAGCTGAAAATGGATAGATGTGGTATTTAAAGATAAACATGTAGCAGCGTTTTAAGTTTAAAAGGGGACTAGCCAGGGTAAGGGAAGGCGTAAACAGGGGTCACGTTTTTTATTGGGTAATCGCGCAGTGTGCAGCCAGTCAAAGCACTGTACAATCTCTAACCAATCCTAACCGTTCTTGACTGTCGAAGCGTGTTAAAAGAAGAGACGGGGTATAACAAATGGGCATCACCTAAGTCTTGAAAGGTGACATATTTTGTCTGAATTGTACTCAAAAACAAGAATCTGTAACATAGTTATGTCTTTAAACCTTTTAATTTAAAATGGAAAGTGTGCCGAAACTTGTGGAACCAGTAAAATCTGATGTGTGCGCACAGTCTTGGTCATCACCAGTGACAAAAAGTTGCGCAGCTAAAATTTATAAAGTTGCCCTGGCAAAAGCCGATTATGATCAAGACAGTGTGCTAATGTCCTTTTATCTGCAGAGACTTGCATTTTTGCAGCGAACTTAAACAAAGGTCAAACGTTCATAAGAATTGTGGTTTCAACACAACAAGATCATTTCCACGAAGTGAGTATTTTCCCACAGTCTTGCGTGAGGAGAAATGCGACGGAATGCCAGTGGTTCATTGTACACGTTTGAGAAAACAAAGGACTGTCTGTTACGTAGGAACTGTTTAGTAAACTTACACCGACCTTTCAATACGAGTTACTGCCGGATTTGTGGCGGCTTGGTAATGCAGATATTTTTAGCTAACAAATAACCGGTTAAAAGTTATATTTTACAATAAATACCCTACAAACTTAAATTATATAAACCTAAGACCTATGCCACATAATCATATATAAAATAATATTGATAAAAATAAATTCCTAATTGTCTTTAAATTGTACGTATTAATTTGTAACATAATCAATCGCTGTAAGCAAGCGCACTGCTGTGGTATAAAATGTGTAGGCATTCAAATTCTAATTAAAGAATCTTTAATTTGCTAACGACGAACCGACGACTGGCCACAAGTGATGTAATATATCGCAAGAGTAATTTTGGTGACGACTGCACTTTCTAGACAGCTTCAGTCGTATTTTGCATTTCTTCATAAATTTAAAGTTTGCTGGTACCCATGTACGCTTTTGCGATGCAAAATAAGTTTCCGTTTTAAAATCCGGGTGTCCAAAGTTGTGGTTTGGTACATCCTTATATCCTATGTGGATAAGTTTGCACTCTCCTTTAAAGATAGATTCCCCAACGACATTTATAACATGAAGCCGAATTGTGCAGTCATTATACTTTCTATGATATCATGTTTATGCACAAATTGTTTGCATAATGCCATACATATTCTGATAGAGTGCAGATAAAACGGCGTCCTTACGTCACCAGTTTCCCGTAGTACTTCGTTTTGAAGTTAGTGATCGTTCTTTTAGGCATACCCACTTCTGTATCGTTAGTATTGTCTATTCCACGCTAATTAATATGAATGATTAATAATTGCAGTAAGCATTAAATCAGTTATTCAGGACTTACAATACTGGACAAGAAGAAATGCTGCTGATGCCCATGTTTCACCAATCACTGTGTTACGGTCATTTACAGCAAAGTCTCCAGGCTAATCCCAAAATTAAAGTGTCTACGAATCGCATTTTTTGTGCTTATTGAACCGCCAGGACGTCGCCGCCAATTTCGAAGGTCATTGTGCAAAATGCTCGATGTTTCGGAGAGCTGGGTATCATTTTGTCGCGTAACAATGGGATTTCCCAAATTACTCAGGCATGCAAATGAAACTCAGCATGTTATTAGGTCATAAAAGGAGCTGTTAGATCACCTAAACTTTGTTCTTGCAATTCGCAAAACCAACGTAATGTCGCCATCATCGTGTTTTAAAAGGTATTTGCGACGTGTTCAACAAATTTCTCAATGGATAGTAGGCCATAACCGAGGGGTGGGCAACCTTTCTAGTAGGCGGGCCAGATGTGGGAAAATAAAGTCCTTGGTGACTGGCTTATTAAATGAATAATATTCAATAACTTAACCACATATTTTTTCACGAAATAATTTCCATGTTTCGTCAAATATTGACAACTAATGTTGTACTAATTTAATACCGTAACACTCCGACCATACAGTAAACATATTGCTTTGTTGCCAAAATACTTTGGTATCCAATCTTTGTTAAATGCTCAAAACTCTCTTTCCAATTTAAGTTTTATAAGGTATTCCATGATTAATAATCCGTAATAATTCATAAAATCCATTTATTTTTGAAATTTAAATATAACTGATAACAGCTAAAGAAAAACTAACAATAACAGTCACGTTGTTACAAAGTACCCAGTAGTGTCTGATGTTTACAACCCTTTCTGTTTTGACCTTATATTGTTTGTTTAAAAAGTGTGCTAACACAAGTGTTTTGTTCCCTAACGCAATTGTTTATTTCACCAGCTCACAATAACAGTGCGGTAAGAGTAAAGCGATAGCCAACTTTTGGGAATGATGCGTCGGACCTTATTAGTGTGTGGTTGGATACAGACAGCGCGCCGGACGGACATGGGCCATAAAGATACAGTCTGGGGGCCGGTCGAAATCCCTTCACGGGCCGGGCCGTATGTTGCCCACCCCTGCCATAGCCCATACTTATTATATAACAGTTCATTAGTGTTCGAGCATGCGTCATATTGCGGCAATGAAAAAATGCTGCCTCGTTAGCTAGGATTGTAAATCAATAAGAATGTGTACGCCTTTATTTCGCATTGGATATTGTAAAAACACTAATTTTAAATACTTTGGCGACAGGTTTGTGTTTTTATAATTTTTTACTGGACTAAGTTTAGAACCGGCACCTTGGCGACAGTTGTTTGTTAATTAAATATCAAATACGTTTGTTTCCCATGTTGTGTTTTGGTTGTTCAATTAAACAAAAATAAACGAAAATATGTTTCCTCCGGTTTAATCGGGTTCTCAAATCAATTGCGACTTGCAAGAACAAAGTTTAGGTGATCTAACAGCTCCCTTTATGACGTAATAACATGCTGAGTTTCATTTGCATGCCTGAGTGATTTGGGAAAACCCATTGTTACGTAACAAATTGATACCCAGTTATCCGAAACATCGAGCATTTTGTTGTCGTTGTAATTCATTCCTTATCTGTGCTGTACTACTTGGAACAAGGTTGCTAAAGTTAAGGTTTAAAGACGATCATATTTATATTTATTGAGCTGTTTAAGCATTTTACGAAAGAAAATCCAGAAATTGTCTCTAAATACTTTAAATTGTTTCGATATATTTCCAATTGCTATATCGTTGATATTTGAATAAGGAATAACACGACAGACACACAGGGTGTTTTGTGTTAGAGACAATCACTGGTCAAGTTACGCTAAGCAGCTCGATTTGTCAACACAGGGTTGACATCGTAGGGTAGGGCTTTGCCCCTGTTGAATCATACACACTGTATTAGTGAACTTTGCATTATTCTTTCTTTGCTGGTGTGGCATACGATTACAACCACAGAGAGTAGAATTATTAAACAATTCACATAACAATGTTACCTGTTTGCATAACCATTGTGAATATAAAGTTTTAAAATAATAAACAAATGCATGTGTTCGACAACGTCAAACAAAAATCTTTTTTATCTAAATTTTTATAATTCATGTTCCCACTGTTGTTACACAAGCAACCGGATGATTTAGTGACCGGACAATTTCGATTTATATTGTTTGTTTTTTTTCCAAACACCACATGTAAAAATATACATACATATGTCGTATAACTAATTAATGGTCCTTTATTCGCGTTCTAATCTGATAAGTGGTACATATTTATTCCGACGTATGGTTATAGTTTTTAACTTTGCGCAGCTGAAAATGGATAGATGTGGTGTTTTAAGATGAACATGTAGCAACGCTTTAAGTTTAAAAGGGCAATAGCCAGGGTAAGGAAAGGCGTAAACAGGGGTCAAGTTTTTTATTGGGTATTTGCGCAGCGTGCAGCCAGTTAAAGCACTGTACAATCTCTAACCAATCCTAACCGTTCTTGACTGTCGAAGCGTGTTTAAAGAAGAGGCGGGGTATAACAAAGGGGCATCATCTAAGTTTTGAAAAGTGACATATTTTGTCTAAATTGTACTCCAAAACAAGAATGTGTAAAAAGACCCGTCTCCATGCTGAGTGCTGCAGAGCGGCAAAATAAAGAATAAACCGACGTCGCTCTGTAGCCAAGAACCACACCATCCAAAGCCAGCACCGTCGACAACCCAACATCTTCAAACATATAATAATTTATCACCTTGTGCAGCAGGAGGCCGTGATTTTAAAACTACTCTGTAGTGGCTAGTGATATATTGTGTTCCTTTTCGCCTTGTGTTATAGTTGATGCCAATAAATAAGTTGAATCAAATCTTGAAACAAAGTTGTTAACGTTAGGGTTTGAAGACGATCATTATTCATATTTATTGAGCTGTTTAAGCATTGTACAAAAGAAAACCCAGAAATTGTCTCTAAATACTTTAAATTGTTTCGATATATTTCCAATTGCTATATGGAATTACACGACAGACACACAGGGGGTTTTGTGTTAGAGACAATCACTGGTCAAGTTACGATGGGCAGCTCAATTTGTCAACTCAGGGTTGAGAACGTATAGGGCTTTGCCTCTGTTTAATCCTAGACTAAAGCAGTAATCTTTTATTACGTGTGCGGTTTCCCTCCGTTTAGTTTTCCCCTTTCTAACTAATCACTGATCTCAAACCCGTTTAACCCCAGCTCAAAATCTAACTTTACTATTCTCAGTTTAATGCAGTTTCCCTCATCCCTCTTTTTAGTTCCCCCCTTGTGTGCCAGAACAATAACACAACTTAAGATAAACTGCCGCGTTTAGTCATATTTATGTCATGTTTATCCCCGTGAATAGGAAAACCAAGGGGGATGACACACGGGCAATCGTCAGATTAAAAACCTATTAATAAAACCTATTAATCCGCTAAGTACAAGCAATGTCCGTATAGCGCCTTGCCCAAGGATACAACCGACTAGCTAGCGACCAGTTTCACACCTGCAACCTTTCAAGTAAAATGCGACGCACCTAACCGCCAGACTAACCTACTGGACTAGTCAATCCGCAAAGTCTGACTTATTTTAAAATGTAGGCATAGAATAAGACTACTGCACTTGAAATATCAATTTGTGATGGAGAAAACCAAACGCAGAAGCGAAATCGCTTGGAGCGCTTGGATCGCTTACTATAATTCGTAATTACAAAGGCAATGATATTAATGTTAGGGTTGGGGTTAAAGTTAGTTCTGGGGTTGAGATTAGTGTTTGGGACAGGGTTAGAATTACTTTCCATAGCAATCTAAGTGATCCAAGCGATCCAAGCGGTCCAAGCGGTCCTGTAGTATTTAGAGGTACCCAAAAACAGGAATGTGTATCATGGTTATGTCTTCCTTTTAATTTAAAATGGAAAGTGTGCCGGAACTTGTGGAACCAGTATTTTCTGATGTTTGCGCACAGTCTCGGTCATCACCAGTGACACTCTCGCTGTCATAGAGTGTGCAGGTTGACCACTCTTAGCCAAAAATGATATTATAGCCCAAGCGTAATACAGAAACCGTTAAAACTTTGACAGCAGTGTCTAATAATGACCCCTACTAGTAATTCGAACGGTTTAAACCAAACTAAAATGGTAACTTTTTTAAAGATGGCGTATATCCAATTAATGGATCTCTATACCCGGCCGGATCTGAGGAAATGGTACTCTTTTAGTCATGGTTTTTAAATAAGCATTTTGCTGAGTAACAATTTATAGTTATTTTCCAATTTTGTTGCAAGTAGAGCATTGTAAAACGAAGGTGTTGATTGTGCATCTTCTAGCTGTTTTGCGGAGAAAAAGTCCCCAATGTACTAAGCAGCTCAAAACTTTTAACAAAATGTTCAAGGGTTTTGAGTTGAGGTTGCAGATCCAAGCTTCAATTTTTAAGTTTTAAAAAGTCTAATAATTCCTGTTGCTGGATTTTGAGTGACAGGTATTTTTGTGGGTTGGTTTGTATTGGAGAGATAGTGAGAATAATCGGTTTTACGCCGACGATTTCGGATTTTTTTCATATTCAAAAATTCATTTCAAAATAATAACTTTTATTTTAACTTTATTTTAACTATTTTAACTTTTTTAAAGTACGTAATTCGAGTATACACAACTAATTTAAATTTCAGTGCTTTATAGCAGTGGTTCTCAAACTTTTTAGAGTTGGGACCCACTATTAATTACCACAATTTATGGCGACCCACTTAACTTTATATATATAGTTGTTGTTGGTTTCTAGGTTACGCCATCGTTGCAAAGGAACACACCTCTGGGATCACGCCACGATTCAAGATTGTGTGATGTCACAATTATGATAATTTCCCCTTGATTATTGTATAGGAAATAGCCAGTATAGTTAATCAGAGCTTTGTATAACTTTTCACGACCCACCAAGATTCCTTTCACGACCCACCGGTGGGTCGCGACCCACAGTTTGAGAAACGCTGCTTTATAGTGTTTAGGACAGGGTTAGAATTAGTGACCGTACTTTCGTTTTTTTCCTCCTTTGTTGTCCATTTATAATCAAAAACTACCTATTAAAATTCTGATGTAATTAACCAACCTATTAATTTATTCTACTTAAACTAATTAAAGATTCTTGCGCAAAATTAAACTAGAAAATGAAGTTTTGAATATATTACAATGGGATATACTCATGTTTATCCGGTGAATACAAAAAGCAAGGGTTGTTATCATAAGGATAATTGTCAGATCACCTTGCGCCCACCGCCAGGTTATGGCAGCTACTGTGTAATATATGGTTAAGATGTTTCTTCAATTTTAGTACAAACCATTAATCCAGTGGGTTCAAGCGATGTCCGGTCAGTGCCCTGCCCACCTGTCGAGCTAGGGACCAATTTGCGACTTTTAGGCTGAAAGGCAACGCACTCAATTTGTATATACCAAATGATATAGATAAGTTTTTTAGAATATTGAAAATCCGTTCATTTATACAGCATAAAGATTGTTATGGACAAAACTGTAGTGCTAACTTGTGATTTCCATTAACATTGTGATTTTTATGGATAGGCCATTATTACGTGATTTATACCATTGTCTCGTATTCGAGTATTGCAGCCAAAACTCGTGGTGTACGGAATTTTGCTTGGTAGTACAGTATTTAACGGTTTATTATTGTGGGTGGGTAATTTGTGAAATTGTTAGCCTGAGATTATAATGTAAATGTACAATGGTATGTTTAAGGCACGTAAGTCAACCTTTTTTAAATCGTTTGATTCTGGCCTATTTATTTTGTGTCGGTTATGCTGGATTAAACGCATCTGAAAACCCTATACGTGTCTTGTTGTTGGAGCGAATCCAATGAAGATAATATAGATAATGTCCTAGTTGTCCTTAAATTGAAATAAGATTGATTACTTGAGCTTATCTCAAAACGCTCTTTTTCAAGACTTTATATCGTTTGATTTTAATTTATTTTGTTTCCCAATTATTTATTCTTGCTTAGGTTTGGTAGCAATTATTTATTAATACTTTATTTTTTATGGTGTATTTTAACTGCTGTTCGTTTTGCTGTCTTTTTCGATTTCTATGCTGTAATATAGTTCTTTTGCTATTATTTAATACTGGGGCAAAGAATAAATAAGCTGAACTAAACCGTGTGTTCTCAAATTGGTAAAAAAACATGGGTCTGATAGGTGAATTTAGCGGAAAGAAAACGAAGAATTGAAAACGTCATTTCTCAGATGAGAACAAAAAGAAAAGAAGATGAAGTTAGTTCATGGGGACCGTTTTAATCTTTACTGGTAAAAAAGGATCTAATAGTTACAATTTTTTTGAAACACGATATTTATGTTTATCCCCCCCAAAAGTGAAAGCTATATTTTTGAGAGACAGTATTTTTGTCCAAAAACATTAAAGATTCTTCTATTTATCGTTTACTGTCTGGTTGCCAAAGCAATATGTTTTGTATTATGAAGACTTTTCAAAGCTTTTAGTGCACTAATTTGATAGTGTAGGAAACAAAGCATTTTTTCATTTAATGTTCCCTTTAAGATTAGACAGATAACAACTCCCTGAAACATTTCACTTCTTCCAAGGCGTTTGGGCAATGCATCACTTAAACTGTATGAAAACCTTTGTGGAAATCCCACACGTATATATAATTGTATCGCTGTATTTTAACTATTATTTCGTCATTTCATGCGTTCATTATATTTTGTGCGTGGGAAGTTACGATGAGTTTCCTGTTTTTTGCAGCTTAGTCATTCAATCGTTTCCCGCAAGTTCCGTTTAACACATGCCAAGCCTCGTGTAAAAACACATGTTTCCTGTTTTAATTTTTATATAAACCGTGCACAATTCCATAATAAGAGCGAGAACTTGGGATGATCCCTTTTGGCCTGACCGCTCTCCCAATTTTACCATACCCACTTAAGCTGTGCCCCTGTATACAGTGTTTTAACTGGCTTCACGCTTTGCGATTACTCAATAAAATACTTGAGGTTTAGTCACCCCTTGTTCGCCTGGTTATAAAGTTAAAGTGCTGCCACACCTTTTACGTACGGTGAATCCTTCATTTTTCCAGCTAGGTGGTTTTGTCCGTTGCATCCCTGCATAATGCATATAGCTAACATCCCATGAACCCAGTGGACTATATTGGTTTTACTAAAACTAAATGAATATCTCGATCATATACAACACATACCCCGGTAACCCGATGTGGGGGGTAATTTGACGAATGCCGCAGTGATATTTCTTCCGTGTTTTAATCATGATTATTCCATAATATTTATATCAAAAATTTACAAAATATTGGTTTGCTGAGTATTTTTAAACCATGTCACCAATAGTAAGATGTATCGTGAACAAGTAATGAACCACCTGACATGTTCCGTACACTATTTCGGTGATATAAAACGGATATCCAGCTACAGTAGGGTGTAGAACTGCTGCATATTACGATATGTATATTGGCAATGGTACGAAGGAGGTTTCACTTTCTTGATAATTCGTTTTCATTAAACTGGGACACACAAAGAGATGAATATACTTACTTTTTAATTTTTTGTTTATTTTTACATCAACAGCAAATTACACCCAAATTTTGTTACCCGGTTTAGGACAACTTTTACAACTATTTTATACACAAAAAATATGCTATTCGCATTGCTGTATATGTCACGGTTTTACGGTATATGAAGCTGATTCGTTATAAATTTTAT
>CH000040.1:25448-46061 GCA_000149265.1 Ciona savignyi | reverse complement strand
AAAAATATGCTATTCGCATTGCTGTATATGTCACGGTTTTACGGTATATGAAGCTGATTCGTTATAAATTTTATATCGGTCTGAATTTCATCTCAATGAACTTCAATGAATATTGGTCGTCGTGAAATGTATACCAACTTGCAGCTTGCAACGTTGTAGTTTGGCAGTTCAGGTACGCTCCGTTCAGATTGGAATGGTAACAGGCACCATACCACCAAGCCCCATGTGCTGCTACAGCGCAATTATTTCCATTGGAATCGTTATCCATGTCCTTGGTTGTAAAGGGGCGCCCGTTGTGATAGTTAAGTGAATCTCCTGCAATACGAATGTAACATCTCTATGCCGAATTATGCGATCTTAATACATTCTTACCTGCGTTTCCAGAGTAACCGGATACAGTCAATGAATATTGTTCTTCAACGGAGCCGATGGAAAAGGAGCTAAACAAAGGTTATATAAATTATTGATTAGTGCAAACGTAATTATAATTGCTATTTGACAAAGACGAACCTAAACTTTGCAAACTTTCTAATGTTTGCACAATCTTCCAATTCGATTCTTAGTTCATAACTCCCCGTTCTGGTTAGAGTATGAAGGTTTTCCAGACCTAATATTTTAGAATAAGTGAGTAAATATTTTATTGTAATAAACAATATAACATAAGACATCCCACCTAACCAAAATTCATTACTAAGATTTCCAAACTTCTCTTGATATTCAGCCCACGTTCGATAGAAGTTTTCAGAGCCGTTTGTACGACGTTGAATCACCTTCAACAAACGTTTATTAGTAATGAGTGCAGTCAAAAACAGCCACTTAATACCAACTGACCATCCAACCTCCATCGTCCGTGGTTTGATCGCAGTAAACTTCCAAGTTTTGTTGATTTCTTGGATTATGTATGTAGTAGATACCACTCACGATGCGTCCTAACTGTAACGCTTCTTTGCAACTTCTTGGGAGTACTAAATCAAAAATAATTTTATTATACAGAAATAACTAACTGGAAGAGATTTTTAAAGGGGAACTGAAGTCAATTTTAAGAATATCTTAATAAATGGAAAAAAATACGCTGATTTCAAAAGTCAAATCAGTTTCTTCCAATATTGTTTTGTTAAAGAGTTATGAGCAAATATGCATTTTATTTTATGTTAGGGGATTTCCCGTATTACGTCACTGACGTTGTTGAGATTTCGTGCCTATATGCATTGTATACAATCATGTGCCAGTTTAGAGGTGAATTAGTAACATAAGCGCCTGCAGGAGCGTTGTATTTTCGTTTTTTTATGGAGACTTAGCATAACACTTGTCATATAGCCTAACTGAACCAATGTACCCGCGTGACAGCTTACCTTAAGCGCGCTCATTGAGGCCTGCACGATCCTGGACCTAAGCTGAATGCTGAGGTAAGACAGAACAAGAAAACTAGAACAGTAGGCAGTAAACTGTAACTGCCAGCAATTTATAGAAATAAACCAGCCATCAATCAAAGATCAGACTATGCGGTGGGAACAGCCTATTTCTTTCATGATTGTTGCTTTTCAATATATAGCCATAATCTGCAACGTAGACTAGCAATGTTGTTATCAACCCCTAGGCTACAAACTGAGAGTGTGAGAGGTTTGGTATACATATGCATAGAAGTTTTAACAAATTTCTTTTATTTTCTTCATTTCTAGAGTAAATTTAAGTTAATGTTGTAACACTAAAATGGATGACAGTTTTCAGCATTCTGGCATGGATGAAAGAAGTTTTATTGTACACAATAAAACAACACAAATTTAGTCATGTGCGTTTGAACCAAGGAAAACGTCTGAAAGTATCTTTGAAGATGCAAGCCCCATAGAAGAAAATGTTTATTTAGAAACATTACCTATTGACATGACTTGGTGCCGTTGCAAAAACTGTATTCTTATGGACACACCGCAAGAATGTTTATGCTGCATGAATGTACATGCATTTGTGCACAAAATAATGCCAGACTGGACTTGCATTACTAAAAGCCCTTATTTTTCAATTATCTGCTTGGATAAAGAAGTTCTTGAAGTTGCACTTGATGTACTGGGTTGATCACTATGTTTAAATTCATAATCAGAAAAATTTAAAATTGTTGGAACTGTATTTTTCACCAAGTGGTTTGTTTTCATCATCTTGGCCACTCCATTGGAGTCAAATACAATTTTACTATGATAATCCTTGTCACAAATATGTGCACTACACACTGCGGTTCTTTTTCCAGGTAGTTTAGAACGCTTGCATTGTTGTATCCATTGCTTCAACCGTTTTTTGTCGTTGTGAGGAAATCGATGGAAGAGCACAGGTGGATTGGAATTTCGTGTGCTGTAATAGGAATTTGTACATCCTGGAGCAAAACAATATACTCCAATCACTCTTTCTTCCTTCTCAGTGGCTTAACTTTAGGCATTTTACAATATCTAATAAAAAGAACTAAATTAGAAATGTGGTATATTCTTATTAACTTATTTGGGTAGTTAAGTAAAGATCTATTATATATATTCTTCACTTACTTATCTGAGTGCTTGCTGTGTACTTATTGTCAGACTACACATCAGCTACTCAACTGTGGATTAACTGTTTTTTGCAATAAGTGGTATTCTCAACCAGAAGGCTAATGCTCAGTTTCAATAACAGCAGACATTAAATGCACCACATACACAACAGCAAAACATTATACAAACAGCCAAGGTAAACCATGAAAGAAATAGGCTTTTCCCACCGCATAGTCTAGCCTTTGCCTAATGGCTGGTTTATTTCTATAAATTGCTGGCAGTTACAGTTTAATGCATTCTGTTATAGTTTTCTTGTTCTGTTTTCACTTTTATTATTTATGATATAAATTGCTAAGACTTATTATTCTAAAGTCATTTAAATACGAGACCTGTATACCTCAGCATTCAGCTTAGGTCCAGGACCGTGCAGGCCTTAATGACCGCGCTTAAAGTAAGCTGTCACCATGTACATTGGTTCAGTAAGACTATATGACAAGTGTTATGCTAAGTCTCTATAATAAAAACAAAAATACAACGCTCCTGCAGGCGCTTCTGTTACTAATTCACCTCTAAACTGACACATGATTGTATACAATGCATATAGGCACGAAATCTCAACAACGTCAGTGACGTAATACGGGAAATCCCCTAACATAAAATGAAATACATATTTGCTCATAACTCTTTAACAAAAAAATATTGGAAGAAACTGATTTGATTTTTGAAATCAGCGTGTTTTTTTTTATTTATTAAGATATTCTTAAAATTGACTTCAGTTCCCCTTTAAGCATTTGATATAAATCAATTTTTAACTACGTGCTCTCGCCGGTTGCGCAGTTGGTTTCTGTTTGCGGGGTGTATTACACGATGTTTCAGTCAATGACTTACACATTTGTAAATCATTTTAATGACTTAATACTTAATAAATCACGTTTCTTAACCATACACTCGCTAAACTAAAAAGGTCGGGTAACATCTTTGCGCTGCAAATTTACCTTGTGTTACCACGATACTTTCCAATATTCGAAATTTTTCGCTTAGTTGATTATACGCCGATCTACATGACGGGTCACATGAGCCATGTTCGCCCTTCGCGCCCTTGGGTCCTTCCATCCCACGTTCACCCACAGGACCTTTTTTACCAGCTTGACCCGGCTCTCCCTTTTCGGAAGTGACGTCATTTCCGCACGAAAAAGTCACGTGTCGAGAATTTTGGCTGCGAACCTCGCTGATGACCAGCAAGAAGAACAGAAATGCAAGAATAGACACAGATTGACTGTGCATTTTTGCAATTTATTTCACTGTGTTGTAAAAATGAGTTATATTATTAGTTTTAAATAAAAGTTTAGAATAGTATTATAGTAAGAATTGCTATCAAGTAAATATCATATCATGTTATTTCTGTTTGATCCTGTAGGATAGTTTCGACTGATATGTTTTAAAATCGCAGCACGTTGTAATAGCATATATCTTTTTCTGGTTTAAACCTAGATAACTAACAATCATTGTATATTGTGTGATAAACGCGCAAGCTTGATTGTATCCTGCGTTTCACTCCACGTTGATTAGGCCTACTTCAAACCTGTTTCCAACTCCTATAACGTTCAGTGTAGCATTGTGTTCATTGACAGTTTGCTTGTGTGAATTAAACTGTGCATTATATTATCTAGATTCGTAATTAAATAAAGCCTACAATGAGTACTTATTAAACGTACCAGAGGTCACAACAATTTATTCAACTGCGAATAAATGGATCATCTGCTAAAACCAGCAAAACTGGAAACCGATCCGAATTTTCAAGGAGCCCCACAGTCATTCAAGCATTGATTAAGAACATTCAACTTCTTTCTGGAAGCTGTGGTCGCTGCACATTCCGCAGCAAGCTCTGGCTCGGACAAATATGGACTGCTTATCAACTTCTAGCACCGTCAATATACGCATATGTGGAGGACGCGAAAACATACGAATATGCAGTTCAAATCCTTGAAAAGATATATCTCAAGCCAAAGAATCTTGTTTTTGAAAGACGTTTTCTCTCGACGCGGCGTCAACAGCTCGGGGAAACATTAGCGGATTTTTTCCAGGCACTGGAAACTCCCACTCTTAAGCCATTATCTACCAAGATAAAATTATCCGCGATGCCTTCATAACTGTAACGCTATTAGACAGCGGTTACTCGAGAATGACGACCTAACACTTCAATAAGCTTACGACCAAGCAGAATCTCTCTGGACCACGCACAGGAACAATCCTATAAATATGATTGATAGTCAAAGCTTCGTTGCTGCCACACCGACGGACCTCTCTAATCAAAACGCTCTGAATCAACCATACCCGTCTGGTCAGGAGATGGCGACTGCAAGTGTATTTGCAAAACAAAAGTGTTTTGGTGCAATGGTATCCGACACCCCCGCGCAAAATGACCTGTTAGAAACTCTAGATGCCTCTCTGGTGGAAAGAAGGGCCATTTCGCTAAAGCATACATGACCATGAAAAGATTCCCGTTGGAAACCTTTGCTTTGTTACCACGCCTAACTCTATCGTCAAGAGTTGCAAGTGATCCTGTCGTAAATAAAATAAACGGAAATCCGGCCGACACTTTAATTGATTAGGGCTCCTCGAAGTTATATGGATTGCGCATTCTGTCAAAAACTTGGTATTCAATCAAGAAGCGATAACTTAAGAATCACCATGGCTTTAGCAGGGCTTGGTGTTACAATGGTCGGGATGTCATTAGTTCAAATACAATTTTGAAATATATACCTCAAGATGTAATATATATCTCATTTAATTGAGGACTGATGCAAGACCTTTGTGCTGATGTAATTTTAGGTCAAGATTTTATGCAAATGCATAATGTCGTTCTATTTCAAATGGGTGAACCAAGCCGGCAACTCGAAATCAAAGGCTTACCCAATGCTATATAGAGTTGCAGCGTTTCGGTTGCCAATATTGAGCCTCCAAGAATATTTAAATACCTCGATAATAAACTTGCAACACGAGTAGCAAAAAATCACACCGATTCAGTCAAGAAGACCGTTTTTTTATAATAGAAGCCCCTAAGCTAATTAATTTAATCTATTAATTAACAGATGGTGTCATCAAACCTTCCGATTCGCCATGGAGAGCGCAGGTATTGGTTACTAAGGATAAACTTAGCAAAAAGAGAATGGTTATAGACTACTCCCAGACCATAAACCGTTTTACTTCTTTGGATGCCTATCCTATGCCACGAATCGACGACCAAATAAATCAGATAGCTATGTGCAAAATCTACAGCACTCTCGACCTAAAATCCGCTTATTATCAAGTTCCGTTGGCCAAAGAAGATCGAGCATTTACCGCTTTCGAGGCCGACTGGAAGTTATTTCAATATTGCAGACTACCATTTGGAGTCACCAACGGTGTATCCGCTTTCCAAACGATTATAGATCGACTTATCGAAGTACCATCTTAAAAACGTATTCGCATACCTCTACAACATAACACTTGCAGGCAGGGACCGTGAAGAACACGACACGATGAGTCTGGACGCCTTCTTCAGGGCTGTCGAAGAACAGAACTTCACGTTTAACGAAACCAAGTGTGTATTTTCTGTCTGTGAGATCGATCGATATTCTTGGATACAGAGTTTCACAATGCAAATAAAACCCGACCCTGAACGTCTCCGGCCTTTACTTGACCTCCCGATCCCCAGAACCTCGCGAGAGCTGAAAAGGTGCGCAGGCATGTTTGCTTATTATGCCCGATGGATTGTTAATTTTCCAAGAAAATTTCACCACTTACCAAAATAACGAGTTTTCCTATGGAAAAGAACGCGGTCAATGCATTTGAATCTCTGCGTCGGGGATTACTAGATGCATATTTACAATGTATTAAAGATAATGAACCATTCTGCGCCGAGTGTGACGCCTCGGACTTTGCTATCGGAGCTGTTTTAAGCCAGGGAGGGCGGCCCGTTGCATTTATGTCGAGAACACTGTCTCAATCGAAATGTCGCTACCCATCAGTGGAAAATGAAGCTGTACGGAAATGGAAATACTATTTACATGGCCGAAATTTTACGATAAATCGGTTGCTTTCATGTTGGACCCAAAGCGTAAAGGTAAAATAAAAAATGCAACAAATCAGCTTTACCGTGCCGAGCTAAATCAAAGGCTTATTACCCAAAGCACGTTCAGTTATGAAATTCGACACAAACCTGGCATCGCTAACTTCGCTTCTAATACCTTATCCAGAATATGCGGTTCCACTAGTATTCAGAACCTTGAAAGAATTCACGAGACATTGTGCCACACTAGTATAACAAGACTGTCGAACTTTGTTAGAAGCAAGAACCTGCCATATTCGTTAAACAACGCAAAGAATACATGTGCAAAGTGCGGAACTAAAGCCACGCTATTACAAGAATGAGGAGAAAAGAAAGCCTTATAATGGTAACACAGCCATAGAAACGTATCGGCATTGACTTCAAGGGGTCTGTGAAAGGTATGAATAAGTATCTTCTTGTGGTGATTGACGAGTATAGTCGGTTTTCTTTTGCCTTCACGTGCAAGGATGTGACGACACGAACAGTCATTTTCAGCTTGACTAAGCTCCTGTGCTTGTTTGTACTTCTATGTCGAGAGAACTAAAGGAATGCT
The DNA here is from genome assembly GCA_000149265.1 of Ciona savignyi. Classification (NCBI taxonomy): domain Eukaryota; kingdom Metazoa; phylum Chordata; class Ascidiacea; order Phlebobranchia; family Cionidae; genus Ciona; species Ciona savignyi. The sequence goes on along the minus strand of CH000040.1, from coordinate 38,908 downwards.
TAACATCACGTGGTGTTGCGACGAGCCGCACGACATTGTACCAACCAGCCGGGAATTTCCAATGAAAACGTTTTAACCAGACGATTTGGCGGACGGTTAAATTAATGCTGATAACAGCAAACTCCCAGATAAGGCGATAGAAAAAGTACTTTCTGATGCTTTGCACTCTATCCGATCTCTATACTATGCACATCCACGAATATGACTCTCTATCAAAGGTTTTATGTTAGGAGAAGCCTTGTCCAGCTGGCTGGTTGGTGATCGGATCTCCTCTAACTAGTGCATTGTAACGTTCAGTAAAGCAATGTGTACATTGTCAGTTTGCTTGTGTGAATTAACCTGTGCATTATATTGTAGCGACCTCATGTGTTTACATAAGATTTATGATGGCAGCAGCCGGCATTTGCGCTGAAAATGCATCATCACTGAAATATTATTATTAGGTTTACGATTATTACCGCAGCTGTCGGATATTTTGCCTATATAAGTTTATTTTACTTTTGCTCGAGAGGGCTACTAACACATTAAGAAAGATCTTGTATGTGACGATACTGAGAGTTTTATCTGGAATCTATTTCGTTAAAACATCTAACGATTTAACTCGTAACAAGTACTAAGTTAATTGCTTCAATTGATTAATACAATTAAAGTTATCAAACTACTGAAGCTTTGATCTATAAAACCACAGAAGACAGTAGACAAGTCGAAGACGTTTACGCAGAAAACCTCAATTAATTAGCGCAACCTCTAAGAGTCGAGACAACACGTAGGGAATCGCAGATCGCATCAGGTATGGTAACCGACTTACCTGGGGCCTACAAGGAACAATCTACTACCATAGGCAAGCGGCCTGCAACGCTTCTCTACAATATTATCTAGATTCGTAGTTAAATACAGTCTACAATGAGTGCTTATCAAACGTAGGTCACAACATACTGTATGTACATAAATAACTACTAACTGATGAGTACTTTCGGCTTTAAATCCAGCAAAATTTCTTACAACGTATTTAGACCTTACAACCTTCTATAATTTTTTGTGTTTTATCCTTGTAATTTGAACACTTTTATAACACACGCCAAAGAAGTTGGAAAAAGGCAAGTTGCACAGCAAAAGTTACGAAGTTGTTTTTGCAAAACCAGATCGTGATCAAGACTGTACTATTCTCCTTTTATCGGGATAAACTTGAATTGTGGTTTCAACACGACAAGATCATTTCCACGAAGTGAGTATTTTCCCACAGACTTGCGTGAGGAGAAATATGACCGAATGACAGTGGTTCATTGTATAAGTTTGAAGAGACAAAGGACTGTCTGTTACGTAGGAACTGTTTATTAAACTTACATCGACCTATCCGTACCAGTCACTACCGGAGTCTATTTGTGTTGGCCTCGTAATGCAGATATTTTTGGTGAACAGATAAACTGTTGTCACGAATTTATATATTAAATGGCGCAAATACTACAGCCTCGCGTGTAAATGTTTTGACATTCTAAATAATTTTCAAAATAAAATGATGTTTACTAAATGACCGGCCATCCCATACACAAAGATATATGGCGGAGTTAATTAGATAGTAACCGATATTATTGCATGTATGCTTTCACTTGAAAGCTCAGCGATTTTTTTATTGACTTGGTCACATAGGCAATGCACTGCTTATTGTGAATTCCAAGTGGATTATTACAGGATCATGCGCATGTAAACCGGGCGTTTCCTATATGATTCCAGAATATTTAGTGGAATATATTTACGGTCTTGAAGTTGGACCACACACAGATATATATAATATGGATACTAATTGTGTAGTGATTATACTTTCTACTATATTTACCATGTTTATGCACGAATTTTCTTGTCGCATTTTGACCTAACTATTTTCTACCAAATGACTAATTAACTTTTGTTTCATAAAATCGTTTACATTATTATAATAATTTTAGCAATATACATCTGGGTAGACCGTAGTACCATAGTATAAGTTTTTCATCGTAACGCAGTATTAAATGGGCATAAGTGATATGTGGCTCTGATTTTGAAAGATGTTCGTACTTGAGGAACGCAGAGCCTAAGGGCGGGGAATCCCCCGACAGTCGCGGCGTTGCGGCTACACTCATCACGTGCATTTGCCGTGGCTGGGATGACGTCATGGGAATGATGACACAACCAACCCACAGAACATCGGTTTGGACTTCCACCCCATCACTCCAAATACAAACATTCTCCGTGTGCAGATCAATCCAATCTTATTTTCCCCGAATGATACAACCAAAATGCATATCCGTTGAAATGCGAAACACTAAAAGTTCAATATAATTATTAGGCCAGACAAGCGTTGGAACTTAACTAATACCAATCGTTGTGTTATTGTTTTGCAGTGGCCAAAATAAGATAAATAATTTTATAATGTTTTCTTTAAACAAATTTCCTTTCTTCGTACGTTTCATTAAATATATCACAAGCTTCGGAAATCAACGACTCTTGCTGAACGTTCATCTACATATTCTGTTTAAAAATAATTTTTATGTTCCGTACGATATTTGAGGCAGGTTTTATTACTTCTTTAATTATTTTCATTAAACGGGGGCATACAAAAAGACTGAACGACTATACTTCCTTTTTTGTTCCTTGTTAATTTTTACATCAAAATTATATTACAACTTTTTTTACCCAATTTGGGAAACTTTATGCAAAACAGTAATACCCAAAAAATTTGCTATTCTCATTGCTGTATATGTCACGGTTATACATTATATAAAGCTGATTAATTATAACCTTTATATCGGTCTGAATTTCATCTCAATGAACTTCAATGAATATTGGATGCCACGAAATGTATACCAACTTGCAGCTTGGGTAGTTGAGGTTTGGCAGTTTAGGTACGTCCCGTTCAAGTTGGATTGGTAACAACGACCATACCACCAAGCTCCACGATATGTAATAGCGCAATTACCATTGGGCTTAGAATCGTTATCCACGTCCTTGGTTGTGAAGTGTCGCCCATTGTGGTATGAAAGTGAATCCCCTACAATAAACTTATTTTTATATCGCATCAAACGGTTTTGCCTTTTCACGCTTTCTTACCTGCATTTCCAGAATAACCTGTAACTTTCAAGGAATAATTTTCTTTAACTGATCCGATGGAAAATGAACTGTAAAAACAATTCCTATAAAATTTATTGTGAGTGTAATTAATATCAGTTCAAAATGTTACGCGAATTTGGCAAATTTTCTAACATTTTCACAATCTCTCAATTCGATTCTTAGCTCATATTCTTTTCCCTTAGTTAAATCATGCAGATTTTCGAGTCCTTTAAATTTTAAACTTTACATTAATTGTTAGTTCTATTTTGTTAAAACATTCGACTCACCTAACCAAAATTCATTACTAAGATTCCCAAACATTTCCTGATATTCAGTCCACGCTCGGTAGAAGTTTTCTGAGCCGTCAGTACGCCGCTGAAATATCTTAAACGTATATTCATTAGTAGATATTAAAAAGACGAATAGTTAAATAATCTTCACCAACCATCCAACCTCCATCGTCAGTGGTTTGATCGTAGTAAACTTTCAAACTTTGATTATTTCTCGGGTTGTTAATTCTGTATATTCCACTTTTGTTGTGTCCTGCCCGCAACGCATCTTTGCATCCTTTAAGTACATTATTAACGCTAAGAAGAGTGTGCCATAAAACAAAACCATTGCCACAAGATTCAGAATACAAAATATGTCCATTAATTCTACGAACCGTGAAAAAGGGGGCAATTTGCTACGCTGCACGTCATAGAATCGACCGAGTGTCCAACACAGCCTTCGCTGACAACCGAAACTGTGTCTTCAATACATTGACGCGTACGTCTAGTAACCCCACTTCCACAAGTTACTGAACATGCGCTCCATGCTTGCCAACTTGACCAAGAAGCTGTAGATTGGTTTGTATATGTTTTGTCATGTGAATGATTAAACAAAGGTATGTAATCACACTTATAATCGTATGATTAAAATCAATCTCTAACTGCCTTGCAAGGACTTAACTGACCAACTACCTGCCAACTTCGAAAATCTAAAATCCTTTGGCTGAAAATAATTTGGTTATACATATCAAATATGATGTATTGTATAGGAAACATAAATGCTTGTTGTGCAATTCATTCCATAATTAAATCTAATGACGTGTAATTTAAACAAAGCGTTTGTGATATCACAGACTTCCGATAATACATTATGTATTATCCCATCCATACACACATTGTCACACAACGTGTCCAGTACTTAACCGTGCCTAGGTTTTACTTTTATTACTAACCTTCGAAATATAAAACCCAATCCACAATAAGATGAGATTGCCAGCCTGTAGACTGGTCAGTTCGTTTCACTTCAATCCAAAATCTGGAAGAATCAACATCTCCCACTGTTATATTAAATTTGTGTGGTAGAGATGTATTGTAGGTCGTAACTGATGCTTTGACGACAATTGGTAGCCTACATAATTTAAGCACTTAAAGTAAGATACAAATACCCTTTTCGCAGAAGAATTCGAATTAGAGTGAAGCTCAGTACGACCTTGTTGAGGTGCCAGCTCTGCTATACAATGAAATGGCTTTAAAATCACAAAATTGAATAGTTTGAAATGACTTACCTGATACAACAACCTTTAAACTACAGACACCGACAAACAGAACAAACAGTTTCATGATACTGAATTTAAATATTGGTCAAAATTATCTGCATCAATAATAAATCCTTACTAGCTAGGTCCTTTTGAACATGTATAGTTTTTGTTATATAAATTGCTTTAAAGCTCGGTGACTACGTTTAGATGTATAGTTATACAACACAGTTAATGTTACGAGACCAGTCACAAGTATTCTTTTAAACATTGACAATATTAATCGGTAAATTAAAGGCAAAAACACTAAATGCGTACAAATTTATTCAGTTTTAATCCGAAATACTGAGGGTGTGTATGACGTATCCTTGTATATAGTACTTCTGGCAACAATGTTTGCCGCACAGCGTGTTAAATAAAATATAGGATCTAATAGAAGAGTATAAAATTAATCTGTAATTTACTAAAATTCTTACTATTACAAATTATCTATTAATACAATCTAATATTTTTATTATTTAAAATGATCAAATGAAGTATTTGCCCGCTATCCTCCAGATATATTCATATTGCAATATCACTTAACTGATCTATACAAATAATTTTGGGCCTGACTATTTTAGAGACTTTGTTGACTTTAAATTCAATCGTCCATAAAAACCCATGCAGTAAGTCCCTAGAATATTGTCTGTCTAATTTTAAAACACAAAAAAACAATCCTTGTATCTCTTTTAATCTTGGACTGTATTATTGTTACAGTGACATGGTTTATATTACATATGGGAATCCTTTAATCTTAAAGAATATCGCAAAAGCTTATACTTTTATTTCAATGACTATTTTGTAATAAAAAGTATTGTAAGAACAATATCGTATTAAATTTTGTTTATTGGTTGACAGTACACAAATAATACTATGCCCTCTGTGACTTCATACAACGTCATCAACATCCTCAGTTTTTCGGATAACAGACCTGATATTTTTGTCGATTCTCAGTAACATTTGTCGATATTAAACAAAAAGAATAGTGTTACTAGACTCGTAACATATAGCGCGGTTTAACTATATATCTACATGTAGTCAATGCTTTTGATAAATTTATATAAAACAAATGACTATGTTCTATAATCTATACGACCGAGTTTGTAATCATTTAATAGCAAAGTTTTTCAGGTCAGGTGTAATGTTTACCAATATCTAAATTAAGGATCATGAAACTGTTTGGTCTTTTCGTCGGTGTCTGTAGTTTAAACATTGTTGTATCGGGTAAGTCATTTCAAATTATTGAATTTTGTTAATTTAAAGCCATTCCATTGTATAGCAGAGCTAGCACCTCAACAAGGTCGTACTGAGCTTCACTCTATTTCTGATTTTCCGACGAAAAGGGTATTTGTATCTTACTTTAAGTGCTTGAATTATGTACCAGTTCTCGTCAAAACATCAGTAACGACCTATCATCCAACCTTACCACATACATTTAATGTAACCGTGGGAGATGTTGATTCTTCCGGGTTTTGGATTAAAATAATACGAACTGACCAGTCTACAGGCTGGCAATCTCATCTTATTGTGGATTGGGTGGCATATTTTGTAGGTTAGTAATTAAAATTGTAAAACCTAGGCACAGCTAATAACCAATAAACACTGGACATGATGTGTGACAATGTGTTTCTTGTAGGAAAAATACATAACGTATTATCGAAAAGACTGATGATTGTCTGTAATTTTCCAAACGCTTGGTTTGAATTAAAGTTATTACTTTTATTTAAAGGTTATTTGTTTTATATACCGAACAAATTGCACAACCACAACCAGCATTCATGTTTCCTATACATCATATTTGATATGTATAACACAAGTATTTTCAGCCAAAGGGTTTCGGATTTTTTAAGTTGGCAGGTAGTTGGTCAGTTGAGTCCTTGCAAGGCAATTGGAGGACCAAAAACGATTTCTGGGGAAATAACGGGCGTGACAAAACATATACAAACCAATCTTACAGCTTTATATGGGTCCCATTTGAAAAATTGGGACACATATTGTTTTTGTCCGTTTTTTTTTTTTCTTTTTTTTTTTTTTTTTTCGTCAAACGCTTGACAGGCATGGCATGTCGCCCCGACATCTACCAGAACGAATAACGGAATCGCAATGAGACTTCGCCATATTTTAGACAACATGTTCTAGATGAACAGAAACCAAAATTTGGGGAGATAAAACCAGGGGAATTCCCCTGGGACGTTCAAAACCAAAACGGTATTTTTTTTCTAAAAAACTCGCTTTTTTGAGCATAGCGCTTAAACGACAGCACCAATTTGAATAAGATTTGGTGAAATGTAAGTGCATTAGTAACTGATTTAACACTAAGAAGAAATAAAAAAATTACCTAGGGAGAATAACCTAAACAATAGGATTTTGTTCTCAAATCATGATTGTGACAAGCACGCCATGTCGCCCCAACATCTACCAGAAGGAAAAATGAAATCGCAATAAAACTTTACTATTTGTTAGACAACATGGTCTAGATATACAGAAACCAACATTTTGGGTGATAAATCCAGGGGAATTCCCCTGGAACGTTACAAAACAAAACGGTATTTTTTTCTAAAAAACTAGCTTTTTTTGGGTATAGCGATTAAACGACAGCACCAATTTGAATCAGATTTGGTAAAATGTAAGTGCATTAGAAACTGATTTAACACTTAAAAGAAATAAAAAAATTACCTAGGGAAATACCCTAAACAATAAGTTTTGTTCTCAAATCATGATTGTGACAAGCACGCCATGTCGCCCCGACATCTACCAGAAGGAAAAATGGAATCGCAATGAAACTTTCGTATTTGTTAGACAACATGGTCTAGATATACAGAAACCCAAATTTCCGGTGATAAATCCGGGGGAATTCCCCTGGGTCGTTACAAAACAAAACGGTATTTTTTCTAAAAAATTTGCCTTTTTTGGGCATAGCGCTTGAACGGCTGTTACAATTAGAATCAGATTTTTTAAAATGTAAGTGCATTAGTCACTGATTTATCACCTAGAAAAAATAAAAAAATTACCTATAGGGAAATACCTTAAAAATAGGATTTTGTTCCCAAATCATGATTGTGACAAGCATGCTATGTCGCCCCGACATCTACCAAAAGTAGTAATGGAATCGCAGAAAAAATTTGACATTTGTACGAGAACATGGTCTAGATATGCGGAAATCTAAATTTTGGGTAATGAATCTAGGGGAATTCCCCTATGACGGTAAAATCTAGGGATGCACAATATAGAATTTCGAATCTTTGAGATTCGAATCTCTAGGGATTCGAATCTTTACAAGCAATTTAATAAGAATAGTTAGGATTCGAAATTAAAAACGTAAAATATTGGCTGCGATCCAACGCGCAACAACACGCGTGATGCCGATTATGCAGACGTCAGCGTATCGTTTCAACAAGCGTGCGACAGTAGATAACAATGATAAGAAACTTTTGGTTAATCGTCATTGAAGTAAATTCGTAATCTCAAAATTGTAAAATGGCTTCTTCATTGTAATACCCGTAATGCGTTTCTCCATACCGAAAGTGCATCTATCGTGCGAAAGCGTCCGAACATTTTCTAAAGCGGTAGCTCGAAAATACAACTTGCATCAAAGCACAACAACATTATCTTATCAGTTGTCCCATACACGTGCATCGTGGACAGACGCGCTTAAAACGAACGCACGCACAAAGAAAGTAGGTCACGTTCGCCATGCTGGAATCACGTGGTTTATCGCACCTTTAAATATGACGCAATTATTCCAAAGGCGGAAGAGTTATTTACAGACTAAACACGTTAGTATTTGCAATATAAATATATATTTCACTTAAACAACTATGTTTTCAATAAACACAATGAATGATATCCTATGTATTATTTAGTTAGGTGATTTTGCAGTGATTAATTTATTATACTTTTGCCTAGGTATAACTGTGTTAAATAGTAAATTAATGTTTAGTTGTACAAGGGCATTAATAGCTAGTCTTGATACCAAACTGGTGAAATAAAATTTGTCTGGTGTTTGGGAGCCTTTTTTAGCCATTCATTTCAACAACAACCTACTAGTCTATTATCCTCCCTCATGGCAGATAGTGTTTAGAGATGTTACATATGATTAAAAAAATATGTAATGGTAAAATATTGTTTGACTACATAAATTGCTCTCATCACAGTTTAAAAGCACATGGCTAATTCACTATAAATGAGAAAATATATGCACATCATAGCAAATTTAAATACATGGTAAAACATTCTAGAATAGGATTCGAAATTCTAGATTCGAAATATATTATTCTAGAATATTCTAGAATACCTAACTATCCTATATTGTGCATCCCTAGTAAAATCCAAAATGTTTTTTGTGCAATAAATTAGCTTTTTGGGGCATATAGCGCTTAAACGGCTGCTCTAACTATATTTAGATTTGGTGAAATGTTAGACCATTAGACAGTATGTGCCAATTAAAAGAAGAAAAAAACATTTACTTAGGGTAATTACGTTAAAAACAAAGTTATGTTCCTGAATTAAGATTGTGACAGGCATGCCATATCGCACTGACATCTCCAACAAGGAGTCTACAAATTAGATTAAAACTTTAAGAATTGTTACATAACATGACCCACATATGTAAAAACAGAAACTTATCTACTAAACCTAGAAATTCCCTGATACCATGAAAAACTAAATCGGGCTGTTTTGGCAATTTAGCTTCATTTCACTCCGGCGCTTGAAACGACGGTTTAATTTAAAACATTTGTGGTGAAAATGTTCGTAAATTTAAGACGTTTATTCTTTTTTTAACTACACATGAAAAAGAAATTTGGTTTGATAACTATGGGACCCATGCGTTTATGCTTGCAGAAACAAACTATATATTCAGTGTATAAAATACAAGTTGTGGTTACAAGGGACCCTGTAGCATAAATATATGGCATACAACATGTGTTTTACAAATAGTGGTGGTTAAACAGGTGGTTGACACTCTCTAGTTCTTGGTCGAGTTGGCAAGCATGGAGCGCATGTTCAGTAACTTGTGGAAGTGGGATTACTAGACGTACGCGTCAATGCATTGAAAACACGGAAGATTCGGTTGTCAGCGAAGATTGTGTTGGTCACTCGGTCGATTCTATGACATGCAGCGTAGCAGATTGCCCTATTTTTCACGGTTCGTGGAATTATTAAACGTTTTGGGTTTAGTATTTTGAATCATTTGGCAATGGTGTTCAGTTAAATTTTCTGTAAATGCTTTGTTGCACAATATTCTTGACGTGAAATTAACCTAATTAAATGTTTTCTTTTTTAAATTGTTTAAAGTGTCTAATGTTTTAACAACAAGCGCTATGGCCACAAAATCTAATTTATTAGAAAAAAAACGTTTTGATTTTTAACGTCTGAGGGGAATTCCCCCAGATTTATTACCCAAATTTTTGGTTTCTGCATATTTAGATCAAGTTGTCTTACAAATGACCAATTTTCATTGCGATTTCATTACTCTTTTTGGTAGATGTTGGGGCGACATGGCATGCCTGTCACAATCATAATTTCAGAACAAAATCGATTTTTTGGGGTTTTTGCCTAAGTAAATTTTTTATTTCTTTTAAGTGATAAATCAGTGACTAATGTACTTACATTCCACCCAATCTTATATAAATTGGAGCAGCCGTTCAAGCGGTATGCCACAAAAAGCGCAATTTTTTCATAAAAATTTTGGTTTCTGCATATTAAGACCATGTTGTCTAACGAATGGCCAAGTTTTATTACGATTCCATTATTCCTTCTGGTAGATGTTGGGGCGACATGCCATGTCTGTCAAGCGTTTGACGAAAAATAAAGAAAAAAACGAAAAAATAACGGACAAAATCAATATTTGTCCCAATTTTTCAAATGGGACCCATAACTACATGTATGAATCACACTGCAACTTCATGTTTTTATGTACGTTAGTTCATTTTGCTGGTTGTTTTTTGTTCATAAAATCACGACAATTTATACCAAATAAATATAGGTCACGGGGACAAATAAGGTGTGGACGGCTATTTTAACTATTTGAAATGGGTCGCGTTTGTAATAAAAACAGCGGACATTTCACCAACTAAACTTACTGCAATGGGTCGTAAATACGACGCAAATGGTTTTCTAGTAGTTAACACGTTAACATGGCACATAAGCAAAAATTATATAAAAACGATTAATGTTCACAAATCAAACCAGCGATTCACCACAAACCTGCCGGTTTTTCTTTTGATATTCATATAGAAATTAGTCTTAGCTATCATAGACCAAATTAACTTTGGGGTGAACTTTCGAATATTGTTGTCCTTGGGCAAGACACTTAGCGGACATTGCCTGAACCCAGCGGATTAATGGGTTCTACTAAATTAAAGGAACGTGTGAATCATACAACCACACTGCAATAGCTCCGGTAACCCGACGGTGGGCGCGAGGTAATCTGACGATTGCCCGTGTGTTAACCCCCTTGGTTTTCCTATCCACGGGGATAAATATGAATATCCTAACCTATCCTAAACGGAAAGAACGGAAAGGTTTATACATAACATATATGTCTTGAATTGTTTGGTCAACTGGTCAGTAGGCTATTGATTATTATTAATGTTCACATTATAAGTTATCAATATGGGCTACATATAACGACCACAAATTTAACTGTAAATGAAATTAAGTCTAGAATTTACTTAGTAACCACCTGGCTATATTACAACCTTTGGGTTTTAGTTTTTGTGCGTATTTTCGCCTATTACTGGCAATAGATTTGTCCTTGCGATTTCCAACTAACAGTCCTCAGGAAAAACTTCAAGAACTCGCAATCCGACTTTTTAAAAACTGTTTATGCTTAGATTATAATCTAATATGATACAATACATACAGCTCAAATGATTGATTAGAAATGCCCGGAAAGGAAACAAGTCAGTTCCATCTATGGAATTAATGTGGAAAGGATAATAGGAAAGATCGGTGCGGATATTAAAGCTGTTTGACAGGCCAGATGGATTTAGGGCAAAGATTTTGGAACAAGCACAGCTGTGTATCCATTAATGTCTTATTTCCACAATTTTAACAACACTTAATATAATGCGCAAAAAGATACTACACAAGCCGCGAATTCACTACTAGTCCCTGGTCTCTTCCAATATTCATTTTTGTTTGTACTAAACCTTAATGCATGATATACGTTAGTTTTTTGGACATACTATAGACAGTTTAAGTTTGCACATGCTTATAGTATGGATTTTGCGCGCGCGTCCAATCACACGGCAGGCCATAAACAAACTTATTGTAGCACGCGTCCCAGGGGTTGCCGACCTCTTTCCTATTCCATTATTTTTATCCAATTAATTAAAGGCACCAAACAAACAAAAAATACTTTTAAACTTCGGTTTATCAACTTATTTGGTTTGACTTGCCCGGTATATCGAGCTGGCTGTCCGTTTATGGCAGTTCGGCGCCTGCTCTTCGCGCTATATTATGTCGTCATAGTGATAATCATCACTTCGGTGGAATGTTCGAATTGTCAAACGCTTTGAGACAACGGATTTTTCAAAAATGGTCTCTTTTTGAGGAAATAATGTTGAAACCCTTTCTACCAGATTTTATTTAGTGCGTAAAAATAGGAGTGACGTCACTGGCTCTGCAACGCTACCTAGCGGTCAAACAACTGAGTACAAGTTTATAGTTTCGGAAAGTTTCACCGAACGGCGTAAAGTTGACAGACGAACAATTGAAATCTATTTGTTGGAAGTTTCTGACGTCATCAATCGATTCCGAGAGTTCGGAGCCGTCGGCGAAAGTCGCGAAAATCGCAGATTAAAATTCATAGGAATGGTGGAAGTCGTGATGCTCGAAGTCGGCGTGTTTCTTCGGGTCCATCAGCTCCGGCTCCCTTTCTTCCGGATCAAGATGAGCAAGAGGATGAACTTCTTTATGATGTTCGCTATCATGCGGCTCCTCAGCTGTAGGTGGACGAGATTTGGTCAAACATTCGAAATTAGTTTCAAAACAACAAAAACATATGGCCGAAAGGCTAACGCTATCGATACATATATCAAAACCGAACAAAATTAGTCACAGCAACGAGGTAATATGTTCGATACTTAACTTAAAAATAAAAATTAAAACAACCAACTCACGAACGTGATGCTCCACTGACTTCTCTAACATCTCTTTCTCTTCTTTGCTCCATCTATCTCTTCTCTCCTGCTCGTCTTTGACGTCATCAATCGGATGTAGGTCATCGTGCCACTTGAAGTCGTACTCTATGTCGTCATCAACGGTCGTCTCTTGCTGGGGAGCATGTTTCATTATTTTTAATGACCAATTTTCGAAATCATAATGTGGCCAAGACCGTGTTTATACATATAGATCGGTATATGAATTTCTCATGCTAGCCATTCGGCCACGAATGCTGTATATAAATCGGTCATGCTAACCATTCGGCCACATTTTCTGTATATAAATCGGTCATGCTAACCATTCAAACACACATACTGCATATATGTATCGGTCGCGTTAATCGTTCTAGGTCATTTGGCCGATACGTTTACCGATTCATACATCGATCTCTGTATAAAAATGGTTTTGGTGACCAACGTTTTCCCATTCGCAACCGTCAGATTATCGGAGCTATTGCAGTGTGCTGGGTATGATTTACACGTTCCGTCAATTCAGTTTTCCCACTCATGGGGATAAACGTGAATATCACGTTCCAATAGTTGTGAAGATAAATGTTGACGTATAAATATCCTTCTTACCTGCACACTAGATGCGCCATTTGTCACAATAAAGCTTTTGATTTCTTGGTCGGTGACAGAAT
>CH000040.1:2172-13638 GCA_000149265.1 Ciona savignyi | reverse complement strand
TATAGTGTAAGTATCCTGGCATGTCACGCGGGAGACCGTGGTCCGATTCCCCGACGGGGAGATTTTTTTCGGCTTTTTAACTCTTTTGTTTCTTAATTATTCATAAACTCATCATAACGCCGCATTTAGCTTGTCTGAGCATTTTTGGAATTTGTGCCAAGCTTTATCTAAAGTAATCGATCGTCTAACATTAAAGCTCATTGCAGTTTTATCACTTCATACTTTGAATCGATGTTACATAACATCACTAATCACCAATAAACCAATTGTTAAACACTATATACCGGTACTTAACATGCGTAAATGGTGTAATAAACATGGGGCTAGAGTTCGTATTAGTCTTGCAGTTAAGATTAGTGTTTAGGAATGGGTTAAAATTAGTTTCCGTAATTTTAGCTAGTAGGTTCCCTCTTTCCCGCTTTTAGTACAGGCTCATAAATAGCGCCATCCAGCATAGAAAAATCAGACTACCGTTTTTTTGTTGTCTTAGGCGTATGTGTTAAAATAAGTTTTCATAGTTGAGTGAGTAGTTTTCCTTCTTCCCTCTTCAGTTTTCTCCTTTCACAATATAATTATTATGTTTTACAGATCAATGACCCAGACCCTGAGATATGGATTGTAAGTTTTATTTCGCATAATTATTTATAAACTATGCAATGCTTAGAATTAAATATGATAATTATACGATTCTGACTTTAAAATATTTTATTTGCAGCCAATTTACCTGGTTCCTGCAGCCATAGCTTTGTGCACAGCTGTTCAGCCGAGTTTTACAGGTGATTTATCTTTCTGTGGATATCAAATCGAGATCTTATAACAATTATTGGCAATTTACGCCCGCGGGCCAAATCCAGCCCACCGAGTCTTTAATACTGGCTACGAGATGTTATTGACTTAACCTTTCGTTGTTTTTTGTTAATTTGTTAATCATGTGACTAGCTATATGTTAGTGGTGGTCGATCACTTGGCCCGTTAGTCTAAGAATATAATAATGAATTCAAAAAAGTGTGATAAACCCTTGGTTAAGCGGTGAGATTAAGCAAGGTGGTGGGGTTAAAACCTGTTGCTTCATATTGAGTGGTGTTTTTTTTTCGCAAGTCACTTACGATGTGAACTTTGACTAATTACCTTTCTGGTTTAGTGTCCTTGAGCAAGCCACTTAATGAACATTGCCTTAACTCAGTGGAATATTAGGTTCTACTAAATTGAAGGAATGCGTGAATCATATACAACACACTGCAATAGCTCCGGGGACCCGAAGGTGGCTGCGAGGTGATCTGACGATGTGTTAACCCCAATTGTGTTTCCCCATTTACGTGGATAAACATTAATATACTATCCTAATTTTCAAAATATTACTATAACCCTGGTTGACAAGCCCATGTTGTAATAAATGTTAGGTTTAACCATCTTAGGAGATTAACATAAGTTTGCAATCTAAGAATCTATTTAACAAAACTTTTTAAAATGCTTTTCATTAAAATACCATGAAACTACATTAGTGAATACACATTGCCAGAGAATGACCTCGTGAAGAAAATCAACGATTTGATCACGCTGGGGTGTTGTATATACGGAGGAATTACCTTGGACGCCTCGTACAAATTCGACGAGAATATTCTCCACTGGGTGGTGCATGATGAAGCAGGAAGGTCTATTATTCATGTTTATAAATTATGTTGTTTGTCTGTGTTGTTGAATGGTTAACATGACCGATACCAGTGCTATACTAAAATAGTCTTAGTGATGTGTGCCCATCATGGGTTTTAATCTTGGGTCGGTAAAAAAATTAATAAATTTTTTATTAAAAAAAAATTTAGAGTAAACTTTTGGTTGTTGAGTTTAACTCAGTAATGTTAACAAGGCAATAGACCCTGATTGTTTTTAAGCTAATTATTTTTTTAGAAAACAAGTGCTTACTGCAAAAATTGATGTGGTACTGCTATACGGACACTTAAGCTCAAAATATCCTAATTATTTTTTTAGGAATGGTTAAATTTGCAGATTTTAAGTAATTAGTCCGATCGTTTGATTGTGCATCAAAAGGTTTTCTGATTGAAACTGCTGATTGCTATTTTGTTGTGTGATTTATGCATTGCTTGAACCTAGAGGGGAATGGGTTGAACAAAACTATGCTTTCCTAGATATGGGTAGAATATTCATGTTTATCCCTGTGAATGGGAAAACCAAGGGGGTTAACACACAGACAATGTCAGATCACCTCGCGCCTACCATCGGGTTACCGAAGGTATTGCAGTGTGTTGTGTATAATTCACACGTTCCTTCAATTTAGTAGAACCGATCATTCCACTGAGCAGGCAAATGTCCATTAAGTGCCTTGCCCGAGGACACAATCGACTAGCTAGTGCTCTCAGCAGGCGACCCTTCGGCTAAAATGCAATGCATTGGCCCACCAGTCTAACCTGTCGGACGAATATAAATATAACACCCATGTGATATTGATCTGTGGTCACAAGGTAATTGTACCCTTTTATTCATGTCCGTTGTTGTCCCCCTACAGGGATAAACAAGTAAATGATTTACCAAAAAGTTTGGAACCAATTAACATAATCAGATGAGGCAATTTATTTGTTGCAGAGAGTTTGGTGGATTGTTGGTGATTTCGTTGTGGACGATCTGCATGCATGGCGAAGCAACGTGAGTGAATGGAGCATTCAATATTATTATTCATTGTGCTAGTTGGGTGGTATATCCCTGGCTTATAAAAGGTTGTTGGTTTGAAACCAGCATCAGCTCTTCTGGATTGATTCAGGACACTTAACGGACATTGCATGGACCCAGTAGAATAATGGGTTTTAAAACTAAAGAAACATCTCAACCGTACACAACACTGCATTAGCTATGGTAACCCAATGGTGGAATATCATAATTGCCTATGTGAAAACACTTGACCCTTGTTTCCCTTATTACGGTGAAAAACATAAATATTCTACCTAATATTTGATTGAATCCCACCCGACCCCACCAGTGCAAGAACAAAGCGAAGCTTATTCTTTCTGTCGCTGATTGTGCTTACTCCTGCCACCTTGTGGACATATATTTACATGAACAAGTCTTTCCGAAGTCTGTGGCCGACACATTGCCAAACCGCTTTGTACCCAGACTTTGTAGGTAAAAGCGAGTTGTAATATGATCAACTTCAAGCATATGAGCTGTCAAAAGTAATTTATAAAAAGTGTTTTTTTTGTAAATATTTATTAAACAGAATTTTTGATTATTTCATTTTTGACTTAAGTTTTTTTTTAAGATTAAATGATACAATTGATAAAACAGAAAACAAGAAAAAAACATTAAAAAATGTATGTAACTATTAAAATATAAGTGGTCAATAAATGTAAGAAAATAACTATAAAATGATACCAATTATTTAAAAATATTTTAAGTTTGCAGTTTGTGCACATTTATGCCAAATATTTTTTGAAACAAAGATAAATACAAGGTCCATTAGTTGTAACTTTTGTAAAATAAAAATTATTACTTTTCATAATTTTGGTACAGTTTGCAGCAAGGTAATTTTTCCTGGGGGTTTTGTTATTCCTACATTAATATTATTCGGACAACAATTGTTTCATTATATTTAAAAAATATTTTTCATGTTTCAAGTTAAAATTGCAGTGTGCCAATATTTTTTAGAATAAAAATATATGTTAATTATATAATTATTTAATTGGCCAATTTGACATGTGTGATTTATTGTAATAGACGAGTAAGTCTCTAAAACGTTTCTTTATTAAATTTCTTCAAATTTAATTTTTGGATTAATTTTTTTTAATTTCAGTTTTGGTTAATTTAGGTAAAGAATAATGGTATATATTATGTAAACAACTTTATTTTGCCAAAATAGTTGCCTTAACTAATCTGCAATCAAATATCATATTTCACTTTAAATCTGCCTTTTTTGTGCAATATTCTTTATAAAATGGTTCTTTCATTTTATCGTATAGTGTATATAAAGCTGTGCCATTGATAAACTATAAGAACTATATTTTGCGTGTTGGGGTATTTATGCCAAAATAAATTGTAACAAAGCGATCAACTATTATGCTTTTTCAAGCAAGATGGCCAAGCTATAAAGGTTATTTCTATAAGTAACATAGTCTAGTTTTTCGTTTGTTTAAAACGCATCTTTGACGTATCTTCATTTTAAAGGTTTTACTACAACAATAGTATGTGAGCTCAGTTAGTAAACAGAAGGTTATTTGATCGAAACCAGCCTTTGTGTAGTCAGTTATGTATTTGTACAGAGCACTTACGAAACTCTTTGTTTGGTTTTAATAATAACTCAATAAATATGATGAAACAAAAGGTAGTTCGGCGGACTTTTGTCTTTTCACGCCTTGTTACCCACTAAAGCGATTGATATTCATAGTGGGTTAGTGCGAGACCTTTTCTTCGGAGAGTTAAAGGTTCTGGTCGCGAGCTATTCGTTTGTTTATTTTGGAAAAGGTACTCACCGAACATTGCCTGAACTCAGTGCATTCATGGGTTCTACCAAATTGAAGGAACATCTAAATCATACACAGCACACTGCAACAGCTTTGGTAACACGACGGTGGGCGCGAGGTATCTGACGATTACCTAATGTAATAACGCCTCTTGCAATTCCATCCACATGGACAAAACACGAATAAACATCCAACTTTTTTTTTTAAATCGATTGAACACAATCTACCGGTTGTCAAATTGCTACAAATATTTTTGCTATTGCGCAATAGGGGCTTGTATTACGTCATAATGTCGTTAGGAAACGGCATAGTAAACACTTTTATACATTACTAGTTGTAATTACCCTAATAAGACTAAAATATTCAATAAAATGTGAACTTTCTAGGATAAATTAGGTTGTGAGACTTAATTTATGTAATGACTGAGGGTAGAGGGCACAGTTACGTTTCATTTTGTGCCTTCCTTGCATTTTTATCTTCTGTGCTGACATTTGAAGCGTTCAGGCAAAATACTTGGGGAAAATGGCGAAAACTTTCAGGTAAAAAATCATGCAAACTATTCTTGCTTTTGTAAAATTGAATATTTATGGTAATTTCTTATTTTCTGACTGCCTATTTTGTCGAAAATGGCATATGGCGGTTATATAATTCATTTTAAAGGACCGGTTTTAGCATACACTGTTGCTTTTTAAATTACAAGAAGTTAAATTTATGATTTTAGTTTCTTAAAGGTAGTTCGTAATTATGCTGAATTATATACTTTAAATTTAAACAGTGTATATTACATCTATTCTGAGAATTGTTGGTGACGACTTATTAGTCTGGTTGTTAAGTGCGTCGCCTTTCAGCCAAAACGTTGCAGATTCGAAACTGGTCACTTGGTAGTCGTTGGGCAAGACACTTAACCGACATTTCCTGAACCCAGCGGAATGATGGATTCTACTAAATGAAAGAAACGTTTAAATCATACACAACACACTGCTATAGCTCCGGTAACCCGACCGTGGGCGCGATTGCCCGTATGTTAACGCCCTTGGTTTTCTCATGTACAGAGATAAACATGAACATCATATCTTATCCTAAGTCGTTTTTTTTTTTTTTTTTTTTTTTTTTTTTTTTTTTTAACCGAGCCTAGTTTCGGACCCATGATGGGCTCGTCACCAGGACCGTTTTTTGTATAAGAGTCGGTATATGTATCGGTCGCGTTAACCATTCGGCCACACGACCGTACTCCTAAGTCGTTTTTTTTTCAGCCGTTTCCAATTGTCTACCTTTACCGCCACCTATCGGATGTGCTGAATGGTACGGATCAAAAGACGTTCTGGATGTCGAAGACACAGACTTTGCGTGGCTCGTGTTAATAGCCAGTATAATATCTTTATGCTCGATGGTAATTTCGGTATTAATGCTGGGGAATCCCGAGTTAACTGTGACGACAGGAGAACATACACTAAACCCAGGGTGTCTCGCGTATTCTTTCGCTTCGTCTGGTAAGTTGAATAACATAGGATATTCATGTTTACCTCCGTGAATGGAAAAACACAAGGGTCGTTAACACACGAGCAATCGTCAGATTAACCTCTCGTGCACCGTCGGGTTACCAGAGCTATTACAGGAGAGACGGTTCTACAGTTTTTGTATACATATAGCGAAATGGGAAATTTAGTTTATTATTTTACCCTAGTTTAACATAGCATAAAATAAAACAAGTTACGGCACAGATACGGAAAAAGACGGCAAAACGAACAGTCTTTAAAACTTGTCACTAAAAAGGATTATAACAATTTTGTTTTATTCCTATGAATAGGCAAAAGGCGCTATAAAACATTTAATCGTCAAATTACCTCGCGCCCACCGTCGGATTACCGGAGCTATTGCAATGTGTTGTTAATGATTTACATGTTCCTTTAATATAGTAGAACCCATTAATCCATTGGGTTAAGTCAATGTCCATTAAGTTTGCCTTGCCTAAGAACACAACCGATTGTCTATAATCTAATCAACAATTTATTTTTGATATATTCAGACGTGGCCGCCAAACCTATCACTTATCTCGTGTTGTTGAAATAAAACAAATATTTAAACCTTAACAACTTAAACCAATAACAACAAGTTTATTTTTAAAAACAAGTTTGATTGTTTCCATAATTTAATAATGTATTGTAAACTATCCTTAATAAACCGTTAAAAAATGTCTCTCATTCTTAAAAAATCGGGTTAAAAATCTAGTGTTTCCATTTATTTTCCCTCCAGCCACAATCAGCTTTCTAACCTGTGTTATCGCTACGTTTCGGATCGGCGTTGTGGCAACACTGAGAAGGAAACAAGGTCTTTTTTCGGTTGGAGGCATCACTGCAGTCAATTCCACATCGTATTATTTTTCTGTGTTGGCAACACTGTTTTCAATTTTAGCTGCCTACGTCATCAGCAAGATCCCGACGGGGAAACCCCCCACTTGTGATAAACTTTCGAAAACAGTAAAACAGGTGAAGCCATTAAATTACATAAAATGCCACAATTTAAGTTGACTTTGCAATCATCTGTTGGAATTTTTCGGGATATTCATATTAACAATAATTTAAAAAGATTAATTACCTGGGCAGTTGTGAAAATTCCCTTCGCCTACCCTCGGGTTACTCAAGGTATTAAAGTGTGTTGCAGTACCCAAATTGTTTACATAACCGTATAGACAGCGATTGGTTTCGATACCACAACCTTCCGACTACCTAAAGACCGCCGACGCTTTTGATAATTGGCTAACCAACGGGGCTTACACTTTGCCTCTTATAACCGCACTATGTCCCATTTTATTCCCTCCCCGCCCGTCTATAACACAACCTCACCCCTTTTAACCCTACTCGCCCCATACCCAACCCCCTTATTTTTTATATATTATTTTTTACCGTCATTGCCAAAACCGTTGTTTAGTATGAAATTAGGATATGTATCGGTCGCGTTAACCATTCGACAACACGACCGTTCCCAACCCCCCTTAAAACCAAACCCAGCCCCCTTAAAACACTACCCCGCCACTTATTACCCCATATTTCCTATAACCCCACCTCTCTTATAACCCCACCCAGCTACCTTAAAACAATACCCCGCCCCGTATTACCCCATATTTCCTATAACCCCACCCCTCACCCAGCATATAGCCCGGAACCTCATGTACCCGGACGACCAACGAAGTACGAAGATGGTGACGTTCTCCAGCATGGAGCCGCCCATGGAAGAGGTGGCGGCGGAGATCTGCGTGAAAGCGGTCGTCAAATACGGGCTGGAGGAAGACGTTGCGGAAAATATAAAGATGGTGGGTTGGTATGGAGGTGTGGTGGTTACGCCGAGGTGGTGGGTTATGGGGGGTGATAAGGGGTTTCGGCGGGGGTAATAAGGGGGCGGGTGGGTTATAAAAGGGGCGGGGAGGGGTTATAAGAAGTAAAGGTATAAGGGGACGGGGTGGAGTTATAAGGGGGCGGTTATAACCGTCAAATATATCTCAATCGGTTAATTCAGCCGAAAGGTTAAGGGATCGAAATCAGCCCCTTGCCGAGTCGGTTGTGTCCTTAGGCGAGGCATTTACCTGACATCGCCTGCCCCATTAAATTAATGGAAAAGGTTCTCCATTGTATACAACATACCGCAATGGCTCTGGTAATGCGACTGTGGGTGTGAGGTGATCTGCCGATCCCCGTGTGTTAAACTCCTGTAGTTCTAACTAAATACAGATCGGGTAGATCGATGAATTGTAACAAATTCGACACCTACATAGGATAAGATAGGATATTCATGTTTCCCCGTTAATGGGAAAACGCAAGGTACGTTAACACACGAGAAATCGTCAGATCACCTCGCGCCCATCGTCGGGTTACCGAAGCTATTGCAGTGTGTTGTGTATGATCCACACGTCCCTTCAATTTAGTATAACCCATTAATCCGCGGAGTTCAGTCGATAAGTTGATACGAAACGAAGCCCGGTAACAAAAAAAATCCTGACACTATGGCGTCATGTGATATACATGAATAGTTTTGTGTGATCAACCGTATAAACTATGACGTGTTGCCTTTTTCCAACGTTTACTGTGCCGTTCGTTTCTCTTTCTTATTAACTTCAGATCGCCGACAAGTAAACAACTTTTGTGTTTAGCTCCGAGTGTTTTGTACCAGTTGCCGGCACCACAGATTGGTGACCCCGAGACACAGAAACGATATTTCTGTGTAGCAGCAATACTTACTGTACCCAACAAAAGGACGCTCAGTTCATTCTCGAGCGCGCCGTTTGTCACTTGAGAAACTTATGCTGGCAAAGCGAGAGTTTCGGAATATGCAAGAACTCGAAATCATTCAACGTTCTTCAAGCCCCTGGGCATCACCCTTGCACATGGTACCCAAAGCATCTGGACGCTGGCAACCCTGTGGTGACTACCGCCGAGTTAACGCAGCAACCGATCCAGACAGGTGCCAGTCAAAACTTCCTTGTCCGGGATTCCGACGCAGCGTGTGGACCAGCGGCAGAAGGTGCACACTTGGTAGTAAACCAACGCACTTTGACCTTACACAACCTGTTAAGGTAGCAATACAGCGGAAAAGGGGACAACCTGCACGAACTGTTACAATTTATTCGTCATGAACATTCTCCAGTTCTATGGGGGGCCTATGGCGTCATGTGATATACATGAATAGTTTTGTGTGATCAACCGTATAAACTATGACGTGTTGCCTTTTTCCAACGTTTACTGTGCCGTTCGTTTCTCTTTCTTATTAACTTCAGATCGCCGACAAGTAAACAACTTTTGTGTTTAGCTCCGAGTGTTTTGTACCAGTTGCCGGCACCACAACACTAAAATTACTTCATCCACAGGCGTTTGAAGAGAAATTCGGTCCAACGTGGCATTGCGCTGTTGGCTCCAACTTCGGTAGCGCGATCCACCACAAAACCACTGAATATATAGAAGTCTCGATGCCCCAACTATCAGTTCTATTGTTCAGATGCAACGAACCGAATCATGGCGATCATCACGCCACTTCTGCCGATATGACGTAACAATACAACTTATGACGTCAGAAATATGGCTGTGCGTTTACCTTTGTTACAACTGGATCGTTTATTTCGGATCTTGGAATAGTTGGCGCGGGAATTTTTCGTTGGCGCTTTTTATCCAGGTCGCCCGTGTTGGGAAATAGCGAAGAAAGAAAGAAGTTTATTTTTATGCACTTTACGCAACACACACAATACAACCCGTTATTCGTAAACCAGAGAACCCGGGTTCGAAACCACCATAGAACACATATCTTCATTAATAAATACAATCTCTACGTCATCATAATACGCCACATGGTTGTACGTGATCTAAATACGTCACATAATTATACGTCATCTCAATACGCCACACGATTGTACGCCATCTCAATACGTCACATAATTTTACGTCATCTAAATACGTCACATGATAGCACGTCATCCCTTTCACAAGACTCAATCATCGGATAATATCTGACCATGTCTCACGAACTTCATATGATAAGGCTCGGCGTCGCATTTCATGTGAATCGACCGGTTTTCACGAGAATTCGCCCAAGTTCTAGGAGCCCAGGGTACCGAGTTCGGTTCCCAGCGGCTGCGGTTGATTTTAAACACGTTTTTCAAGTCCAAGTTTTTAAAAACGTTCCAGATTTTTGAGTTTTCTGTTTCCCTACGCATTGTGTCGCAACAATGCAACGCGCTGACGTCGATCGGGTGCGCTTCCGTATTGAACACGTGACCTCCTGGAAATAAAATAAGTCAAATTATTTTTTATCGCTTATATTGTTATAACACACAGACAAACAGGAAAAATGACTGATGTTAAAATAGAAAAATAGATATTAGTGTCAAAAAAGCATTACATAAAGTATTAGTATTGTTATATATTCTTTCTTTATTTAGAAGAGATAGATAGAATATTCATGTTTATCCCAAGTGAATGGGAAAACCAAGGGGGTTAACACACAGGCAATCGTCAGATTACCTCGCGCCCATCGTCGGGTTACCGGAACTATTACAGTGTGTTGTGTATGATAAACACTATCCTTCAATTTGGTAGAACCCATTAGTCTACTGGGTTAAAGCAATGTCCGTTAAGTGACTTGCCCAAGGACACAACCGACTAGCTAGTGACCAGTTTGGCACCTGCAACCTTTCGATTGAAAGGCGACGCACTTAACCGCTAGACCAACGGGCCGGGATTTATGCCATTGATGGCGGATCCCAATTGAAGCGGCACCTGGGCAACCACAGCCCCTAAATTCTAACCCCGACCACTAACACCTATAACCCCTAATCACTAACCCTAACCTCACTTCTACAACCGCAAAATAGTAAAAATCGCGAAACGCTTCGTTGCTTTCATACGCTTGAGGGCGCAATCCCAGCAGATACAGCAAGCATAGGATCTGCCGCTTCAATCGGGATTTGCCATCTGCCAGCAGATAAATCGCACATGACAGTCCCGCTACAAGCGACCATCTGTCCCATTTTCATGTCTCTACAAGCGATGAAAAAGTGGCGGATCGTGTGATCTCCACGAGCACAGAACCGATTCACACACACACACCATCGCCGCGCGCACACACACCTGCCCCGAGAACGCATTCTCTTCCGTCGTCAAACTTCCGAATGGTGGCGCCCTTCATCGTGGTAAGCAGGGGATTCCCCGGATCGAAGAGCAGATAGAGATATTTGATCGTCTCAGCGAGAAAGAAGGATTCCATTCGGTTGTCTAACCGGTGGTCACGTGCGTCTTTCACCTGGGAGGTCGGAAGGTGGTGGCTTCGAAACTTGTTGTTAACTGTGGTTCTCAATCTTTTTGACCTCGTGCGTACCCAAAACCAATTACGAATGCGAACGGGCTCACCTTGCATGGGGAGTCAAAACAATAAGCTAAATACTCAAACGTTACAATGGAAAAGAACGAACTAGACATTAACCATTTAGTAGTTTATGATCTACCTTCCGTCGAAAAGT
>CH000042.1:134761-150468 GCA_000149265.1 Ciona savignyi | reverse complement strand
TAATTAAAACATTTGTGGTAAAATGTTCGGAAATCTCACACGCGTATTCTTTTTATAACTGCACATGGAAAAAGAAGTTTGGTATGTTAACTATGGGACCCATGCGTTTATGCTTGCAGAAACAAAACTATGACTGTCCGGTTAAAACTTTCTGAAATGTTAATTAACAAGGACCTGACGTGCACATATCTAACATTAACATATATTGTGTAGGGAACAATAATATCAAGATCGGATTGTTACCTTAGGGACCCATGCGTTTATGCATGCCAGAAAATCAACCCAAAAAAAACCTTTGAACCCCATTTCACCCCGGTGTATAAAATACATATGGTGATTAGGGACCCTGCTCGCATATATATATACATATGGTACAAAATGTGTTTTACAAATAGTGGTGGTAAAATACGTGGTTGACACTCTCTAGTTTTTGTCCGTTTTTTTTTTCTTTTTTTTTTTTCTTCGACAAAGGTTTGACAGGCATGGCATGGCGCCCCGACATCTACCAGAAGGAATAATGGAATCGCAATGAAACTTGGTGAGATTTTAGACAACATGGTCTAGATATGCAGAAACCAAAATTTTGGGTGATAAATCTAGGGGAATTCCCCTTGGACGTTAAAAACCAAAACGGTCGTTTTTTCTAAAAAAATAGCTTTTTAGGCCATAGCGCTTGAACGGCTGCTTCAATTTGAATCAAATTTGGTGGAATGTTAGTGCACTAGTCACTGATTTAACAGTTAAAAGAAATAAAAAAATTACCTAGGGAAATACCCTAAAAATTAAACTTTTGCGGTTAAATGATAATTGTGACAGGCATGCTATGGCGCCCCGACATCTACCAGAAGGAATAATGGAATCGCAATGAAACTTGGTGATTTTTTAGACAACATGGCCTAGATATGCAGAAACCAATATTTTGGGTAATAAATTTAGGGGAATTCCCCTTGGACGTTAAAAACCAAAACGGTCATTTTTTTCTAAAAAAATTGCTTTTTAGGCCATAGCGCTTGATCGGCTGCTCCAATTTGAATCAAATTTGATAGAATGTTGGTGCACTAGTCACTAATTTAACACTTAAAAGAAATAAAAAAATTACTTAGGGAAATACCCTAAAAATTAAACTTTAGCTGTTAAATGATAATTGTGACAGGCATGCTATGTCGCCCCGACATCTACCAGAAGGGTTAATGGAATCGCAATGAAACTCGGTGATTTGTTGGACAACATGGTCTAGATATGCAGAAATCAAAATTTTGGTTGATAAATCTAGGGGAATTCCCCTGGGACGTTAAAACCAAAACGGTATTTTTTTCTAGAAAAATAGCCTTTTTTTGGGCATAGCGCTTGAACGACCGATACAATTTGAATCAGATTTGGCGGAATGTAAGTGCATTAGTCACTGATTTAACACTTAAAAGAAATAAAAAAATTACCCAGGGAAATACCCTAAAAATCGGATTTTGTTCTCTAATTATGATTGTGACAAGCATGCCATGTTGCCCCGAAATCTAGCAAAAGGAGTAATGAAATCGCAATAAAAATTTGACATTTGTAACAGAACATGGTCTAGATAAGCAGAAACCAAAATTTTGGGTAATGAATCTAGGGAAATTCCCCTGAGACGTTAAAAACCAAAACATTTTTTTTCTAAAAAATTAGATTTTTTGGGCATAGCGCTTGAACGGCTGCTCTAAGTTTGATCAGATTTGGTTAAATGTTAGACCATTAGACACTTTAGGCCAATTAAAAGAAAGAAGACATTTGCTTATAGTAATTCCCCTAAAAACGAAGATATAGTTATGAATTATGATTGTGACAGGCATGCCATATCGCTCTGACATCTCCAACAAGGAGTCGACAAATGACATTAAAACTTTAAGAATTGTTACATAACATGGCCAACATATGTAAAAACAGAAACTCGTCTACTAAACCTAGGGGAATTTCCTTTATTTCATTACAGCGCTTAAAAAGGTTTAATTTAAAACATTTAAGGTAAAATGTTCGTAAATTAAGATGTTTATTCTTTTTTTAACTACACATTGAAAAGAAGTTTGGTTGGACAACTATGGGACCCATGCGTTTATGCTTGCAGAAACAAACTACATACTCAGTGTATAAAATCCAAATTGTGGTTAGGGGCCCTGTAGCATGAATATATGGCATACAAAATGTGTTTTACAAATGGTGGTGGTTAAACACGTGGTTGACACTCTCTAGTTATGTGCCATTTTTAAAATGGGACACATATTGTTTTTGTCCGTTTTTTTTTCTTTTTATTTTTTTCATCAAACGCTTGACAGGCATGGCTTGTGTACCTAACATCTACCAAAAGGGGTAATGGAATCACAGTAAAACTTGGTAATTTGTTAGAAAACATGGTCTAAATATGCAGACACCAAAATTTTAGGTGATAATTCTAGGGGAATTCCCCAGGGACGGTAAAAACCAAAACGGCACTTTTTTCAAAAATTTAGCTTTTTTGGGCATAGCGCTAAAACGCTTGCTCCAATTTGAATTAGATTTGGTGGAATGTAAGTTCATTAGCAACTGCTTTACCACTTAAAAGAAAGAAAAAAGTTATCTAGGGAAATACCCTAAAAATGAAGATTTATTCCTAAACCATGATTGTGACAGGTATGATTTGTGGACCCGACATCTACAAAAGGGGTAATTGAATTGCAATGAAAATTTGACATTTTTTAGACAACATGGTCTAGATATGCAGAAACGAAAATTTTTGGTTATTAAACCAGGGGAATTCCCCACGGAAGGTAAAAAACCAAAACCTAATTTTTTTCTAAAAAAATAGCTTTTTTGGGCATAGCGCTTAAACGCTTGCTCCAATTTGAATCAGATTTGGTGGAATGTAAGTTCATTAGTAACTGTTTTACCACTTAAAAGAAAGAAAAAAAGTTACCTAGGGAAATACCCTAAAAATGAAGATTTATTCCTAAACCATGATTGTGACAGATATGGCTTGTGGCCCGACATCTAACAAAAGAGGTAATGGAATCACAATAAAACTTTGTCATTTGTTAGACAACATGGTCTAGATATGCAAAAACCAAACTTTTAGGTGAAAAATTCAGGGGAATTTCCCTAAGTCGTTAAAAAGCAAATGAGCATTTTTTTTATAAAAAGTTAGCTTTTTGGGGCATAGGGCTTGTACAATGGCTTTAATTTTAATAAAATTTGCTGGAATGTATGGTCTAGATATACAGAAACCAAAATGTTGGGTGATAAATCCAGGGGAATTCCCCTGGGACGTAACAAACCAAAACGGTATTTTTTTCTAAAAAAATTGACTTTTTTGGGCATAGCGCTTGAACGGATGTTACAATTTAAATCAGATTTTCTGGAATGTAAGTGCATTAGGCACTGATTTAACAGTTTAAAGAAATAAAAAAGTACTTAGGGAAATACCCTAAAATAAGATTTTGTTCTCAAATCATGATTGTGACAAGCATGCCATGCCGCCCCGACAACTACCAAAAGGAATAATGAAATCGCAATGAAAATTTGACATTTGTAAGAGAACATGATATAGATACAAAGAAACCAAAATTTTGGGTAGAGAATCCAGGGGAATTCCCGTGAGACATTAAAATCCAAAAGTTTTTTTCCAATAAATTAGCTTATTGGGGCATATAGCGCTTGAACGGCTGCTCTAATTTTGATCTAATTCAGAATTGGCGAAGTGTTGGACTATTAGACACTTTGTGCCAATTAAAAGAAAGAAAACATTTACTTAGGGTAATTACGTTAAAAACGACGATATGTCCCTGAATTATAATTGTGACAGGCATGCCATATCGCACTGACAAATCAGACAAGGAGTCGACAAATCAGATTAAAACTTTAAGAATTGTTACATAACATGACCCAAATATGTTAAACAGAAACTTATCTACTAAACCTAGGGGAATTCCCTGAAACCATGAAAATCTAAATCGGGCTGTTTTGGCAATTTAGCTTCATTTTACTTTACCGCTTGAAAAGAAGGTTTAATTTAAAACATTTGTGGTAAAAATGTTCGTAAATTTAAGACGTTTATTCTTTTTTAACCACACGTGGAAAAGAAGTTTGGTTTGATAACTCTGGGACCCATGCGTTTATGCTTGCAGAAACAAACTACATATATCCGGTTTATAAAATACAAATTGTGGCTAGGGACCCTGTAGCATGAGTATATGGCCTACAACATGTGGTTTACAAATAGTGGTGGTTAAACACGTGGTTGACACTCTCTAGTTAAAATTAAGGGATTATGTTAACATCAAAATACTTCGTCAAGTATATTATAGTATTGTATATTCCCATATTCAATATGCTATAACAAGCTGAGGTGGTGCAACCAAGACTACTCTTAAGCCATTAAATGCAATCCATACATTTACATTAATATGGGCGGGTCCACGGTAGCTACCGGGACCAGGAATTTAGGCCATGAAGGCCCATTACTCCAGCTCCCCGGGCTAACATGGATCCGGGATATAGCGGTCAAGTCGGTCAGTGTCCTAAAGGAAGCTGACTAAATGCTTGACCGGGATATATAGATTATATGGACAGGTATACATAAATTTACTTAAAGTGTCTGGTTTGAAAATTAATAGTCCTGTTATGTAGTAGCCTATATATACTTCTAATTACGATACCGATGTAGAAATAAATTGATTTTTTTTTGTTTTTCGTATTTATTTACTTTATTATTAATTTTTTTCCTCAGATGTACTGCCACTGTGTTTAATTTTTAATCCAAATATATAATTCAAAATAAAAGAGGGTGGCAGTGACTCGATGACTCAGCAGTCTTTTCACTGTCACCCTGGCCAGCATCAATTATGTTTTCTTTTCTATAATGTTATTGTGACACTGAATTTTTTTTATTTATTCATTTAGTATAAAATGGTGATTGTTACTATTACAAAAGAGTATCATGCTGACCAAATAAAAATCTTGAATCTTGAATCATAAAACAGAAATATCCTATCCTATCCTACATAGAAAAACAGGAATATCCTTTAAAACAATGGCGAATATTGTATCAGAGATGGGAATTAAACCACCCTGTTTTGTAACACAAATAAAAAGCAATATCTCTATTCCAACATTTACTTTATTATCTTTGTAAAGAATGATCGTGGGGGCAAATGGATATTGCAACCGATTCATACACATCCTGCCATTTCAAAACAAACTTGGTAATGAGTTCCTCACAAGTTTAAAAGAGGACCCACTTAAAAAGCTTTTTAAATAAAAACAACACAGGTTAGGCCAAGTTCACAATTAAAGCTTGCGTAAGCCTTTGTTGATCACCCTTTAACTTGTGAACTTACTAAAACAGATTAAATCGATATCTCTGAAGAAACACATTTCCATGTTCGTCTCTTATTTCAAGGTGTGACAATAAAGGCTGGCTATATTGCAACTGAACAACAGCTGCCTGAAAGTAATTTGTGTTTAAATAAGTTTCTCGTATTGTAGAAGCAAAAGGCTTCTTCCCTGAATTTTGTGGATAGATATCACTTCAGGCATAATACTTACAAAAAATATTACTTCTACTAATACCTTACCCTTTAAAAATAATTATATTTCGGGGGCTACTAAGTTGAATTCCCGATTTTTATTTTTACTCATTATTTATGAAGTTTTAGTTAGACATTACATATTGCTATAATCTGGGGTACCTAATAGATTTGTTCAAATGGTCTCATATTAACAGCAAGGCAATTAAAATGTTTGTAACAAAGCACAAAACTGCAAATACAAAATCAACAACAAACATAAAACAACGACGTACATTTACTTGGTTCATGTAAATATCAAATGATGCATGTTGGTTGCAACTACCAATCATTTCCCATGGATAACGAAACATCTGTTGCATTGTAACTTTACGTGAAGTTGCAAACCAATACCCAGAAGTAAGATCGGTGTAGAAATTGCAACCCCCAGAACCGGATGATATTTCTATTATAATACATCGTATTATTTGTACTTTGTTTTGCAAAAAGATTAACAGTTTCAATTGGTTATATTGGCGGAGATTATGGTTATCCAATAGTAATTCTGGTGCATAACTGTGATTAAAAATATAATGGGACAATGAAAGATGCTAACTATTAATGCCAAAATTCGAGTTACTAGGGATACTGCAAGGCTTCCTAAATATTGGTACAAAGACTGTAGCATGTTTTGAAACTTATTATTTATGCAAGGTCCTATAAATTAAGTTAATAAAATATGGAGACTGGTATTTGTTGTAAAAGTCTTAACAAACAGGGTTTGTCTTTGGTGTTACTCACGTATACATATCGGGTTTGTACTCCACGCGCCGTCTCGACATGTCATTTGTTGTACGCCATGTCTCATATAACCAGGTTTACAACTTAGTGTGCAAATCGAACCATCAGCCATACCATCAGTGTAAGTTGTTGTCTGCTTGTTGTTTTCCAATGGTAAAGCTGGGCATTTTACTGTCAGTACTGTTGTAAATAAATTTGATCAAATATCGTGGAAAATTCTACAAGGAATTGATATGACTTTTCATGTGTTGTATATGATTTTCTTTGGTCCTAGATGAAATTCCTACAGGCATTCATAACCCGCATCATGAAGTGTTGGCTACTGGGTTTAACATAAATACTGACCTTGACATATTCCAGTGTTACCACTCCAACTTCCATTATTGATACACATTATTTCACTCTCTCCAAAATAAGTGTGCCCACTGCTGCAGGATAACTGGCAAACTGAACCAACACTTTCTCCATTGGTACAATTTTTTACAACATTTTGTGAAGTATTCAGTTGACTGAAGGTGTTCACTGTGGATTTTTATGGCAAATCAATTTGTTCTTTGTTTCAGCAATGAAAGTAACAAGGATTCTTGACAGTTCTTTACAACCAAGAAAAAGTGAAAAAAGTTAAAAAAAATGTGACAAATGCCTGGGTTAGCTCTTCTGTGATAATTACCGCATCTGATTTTTTTCCATATATGAGGGGGTTGTTTAAAATAAAAGGTTAAGAAAAAGTATCGGCAAGATAGTTTGGAATACTAAAAGTTTCGGGGAAAGAAAATCCATAACTACGTCATTCAGTTTGGTTGTTTTTTCCTTTTTTTTAGATTTACCAAACTGTTTATTATAGCAACAATCAACTCGATATCACTTTTACCTCGACAAGAAAAGTCCATCGTTGGGCTCCAGTTTCCCGATGTATTGCAGGTATAAACAGCGTTGCCCATTTGTACGAAGCCAGGATCACATGTCATTGTGCAAACCGAGCCAGCATTTTCGCCATCGGTGCAGCTGATTGATGATAGTACCGCAGCAGCCAGCTCAGGGCAAGTCACTAAATACAAGGTTTAAAGAAATATACATGATTTGTCCTGGTGAATGGGAAAACGCGGGTGAGTTACACACGAACAATCGTCTGATAACTCGCTTCGGTTTATCGGAGATATCCCAGTGTGATGTTTATGCTTAAGACGCTCTTTCAGTATAAGTACAACCCATCAATTTAATGTGTTCAGGTGATGTCCACTAATTTCATTGCACAAGAACCCAACATTTCATTTATATACATAATGAGTATAAAACTGGGTTGGATATTCTAGGTTGTAAAGAATTCTATCTCACATTACACAAAACATTCATAAAAATATCCATCAGATTTTTCAGGTGATTTTGGTCTAATCTGATTATAAGTTGCGTCCAATAAGCCTGTTCACACTTAAATGAGATTAACTGCTCTTGGAAATCACCATCCTAATACGTGTAATGCGATGATTTAGAAGGGTAATTTCTTACCTTGTGGTGCGATTGTCGTGGTGACAGAAACAGTGGTCGTACGAGTTGGTTGTTGGTCTTGTGGACGCCCTGATGTAAATAAGCATTCAACTGTGTGAAACAGTGCTTCGGGCGATGTATTTCAAAGTACGCACAGTTTATCGCTATGATTGCATCGCGCCCTTACACCGGTCAAATACAGTATAATTGTTGTTCTTATGGGATTAGGATAGTTATGTTCTATCTTCGAGAAAGGGAAAACGCAAGTGACCAATCGCATCTACAATCCTTTCGCACCTCAGCACAGTTGATTTTATTTATTAAGTTGGTTTATAGTGACAATGGCTTTGCAATTGAATATTTTGTTAACTTGCTGTATAAGTCTGTGGAATTTATATAGTAGCTTATACATACTTACTGTTTTTACATTTGATTGTGGCATCTGCATCCCAGCAACATTAAAGAAATTAGCAAACTACTGGGGTGATTCCATTGTAGGCCACATCACAGGGCACGTTTGAACACGTTGGCTTTTCAAATGTTAAGCTTCATCTACTAAATAAAAAGAAAAAAATTAAAAGGAATTAGATTTATTGGCTACTGTAACAAATGGTAGGCATTCTGTAAACAAACTTTCCACTGCGCAGCTCGCAAGTGATCGTACGGTAGGTCAGCCCTCAACCAACGCCTTGATCATCTTAAACAAACAAGTGGAAATGGACAAAGTAACCTTGCTAAAAAGATTAATTTTTGACAATAAGTTTAATTGGAAGTTTTAACTACATTTGTAATAAGTGGGTGAACACAAGTTATATAAAAAGCAACCTTAAGCAGCAAGTATGAAACGCCCCCTATTCAACTCAAGTTTAAGCATTGTCGAACAACGCTGTTTTCTTTTTTTTAAAATGGGAGGGTTATTTTTTGCAGATTCTTTTTTTTTTTGTAAATTTTGTGTATTTTTATAGCTTATGTAGTTTTTGTCTACAACGATTGCAAATATTAGTGTTCCCGGGTTGGTTTCATCATAGTATTGCAAGATTGTATAATATTGTTTTTTTTTAAGATTTGCACACAAACATGAGGAGCAAACGTGTTAGCTTACTTTAATCATATAAATATTGTATGTGATCGCTATTTGTTAGTTTGTTGAAATACATACCGGTTTACTTTATCCAGTACATATACTTCATGATCACTTCTGTATTCTTTCCCATGAAATTCATTTGCAGCCATTATCCCACAAGCATTAACACAAAGTTTAAAATTGAGGTAGCTAGTTCTAAATACAAAATCAATGAATATACAATAATTATAAGGCACCACAATCCACTACATAATAAAATATTCTAACAAAAATACAACAGAGATTATTCTATTGAAGAAGTTCATCCAGAATATGTGGTGAAATTAGTGTTAAGTTTAAACATAATATTCTTTCAACTAAAAATGTTATATGGTTAAAGGAAATAAAAAGTTAAAAAAAACAGTAGAAAGCATTAAAGTATGATCTCGCGGTTGGTTACATGTTAAAACAGGATTAATTAACAATATTATATTTAAAAAATTAAACTACTACAACTAACAAAGAGAAACTTAATTATTCAATACACCATGAAAAGTATACACAGACTTAACAGAAAATATTCGCTCCATAATCTCCATTTAAAAAAAACATTATCAGCTGTAAAAATTATTTGTAATTTAAGCAAACAACCAAGTTTAATGCTTTAATAAAAAAGAGAAGAAATTAAAAATATAGAAAAGATACATAAAGACACATTTTCTTAAGTCACATTGAGATATTTGTTTTCAAAAATCATTTTTGAATGGCATTTATAACATATTAATATTAATTTAGTTTAAATGAAATCAATCCTGTATATTCTTGACCAGATTAATAAGGAATAAATCTAAATGACTAGAAATGCTGAGTTTTTAGTTAGTTTTGTTGAGCTTTTAGGAAATGTCAGTTTATTTTGCTGCTTATAAAGCAACAACTGATGAGAAGCTTCTTGGAATATCCATGTTGGTCTCAATCTTCCATTCATTGATAACTGGGTCATAAACCTCAACTGTGGTCGATTCATTTTTACCTTTACTAGAAAGTAATTCTTGTTGAATATAAATGCCAATAGTGTTAGTAATAATTAGTTACCCTCCAATAACATATATGTTATCATTCACCACGCATGCAGATGCGTTCCATCTTATGTAGTTCAAATTGCCAGCATCTGACCAGGTATTGGTACGGACATTGTAGCATTCCACATTATTAAGTCCATACCCACCTGAATATGTTAAAACAAGACATTGCATATCAGCAAGTAAGCAGATGTAACAAATTTATATATTGTTACTAGTTAATGTTAGTTTAAAAGTAAAACTTGATGTTATTTTAACAATAACATCAGACTTAAAACTGAGCAAAGGCAGACAGTGTCTACCACAGTGTAGTGGTGTTTAGTGTTTTGACAGTATGGTATGCTGCATGTAGATATTCATTGGTTTCCCTGGTTAAATAAGTTTAATAATTTGTTTCCCCAAACAAAAACTAATGGTTTCCTAAGTTACCAATACAGAAAAATAAATAAAGACAAAGAAACATGCTAACATAACTTAAATTATAATTTACCATTGTAAGATTTTTTTCTAAATTGAATTGTAAAAAATAATTTCATATTTCATATAGGTTTGACGATTTGATTTTTATTGTAGTATGACTTAATATGCCAGTACATATTCAATAGAAGTAGCTAACACTTGTAAAATTTGATCTCCATTTGATATTTTCTCCTGTTAATATGGGATGTTAAAGAGTATGAGTGTGGCCCAGTGTAATGGGGAGGTTTGGGAAAACAGTTAAAGATAGGAATGGGCTGTTTGTACTTTTTGTTTGTATTGACATTCTCTATCGAATGCTGAAATCAAAAAAATTGAAAAATCAAAATCTGAACATTGTTATACCAATTGCATAAATGTCATCATTGCAAACAACTCCAGACAATCCTGATCTCTTCTCTTTCATAGAAGCTAATCCTTCCCACTTCCCAGTCATTGGATCAAAACATTCCATGGAATTTAAATCATTGATGCCATCATATCCACCAAATGCATATATACGACCTGTACAAGTATAATCTTGTTATATTTATTGTCATATTGTCACACTTCTGTGATTAATTCTGTTCCACATAATAGAATGTCAAACTCAAGACCAGGGATGCTAATGTGAGAGCCCGAGGCTTGATACCAACTGGGTGCAAAAATGTTGGTCGCTTTATGCAGCACCATAACAATGTGTCAATTATCTACAATTATCATCATTAAAATAATTGATGTAGTTTTTGTTACAAATTATGCAAATGCAAAAAAACAACATCTTAATGCAACAATGGACAGGTTACCAGTAATATGCGGAGTCATGTTTAGAACACACTTCAAAACATGAAATAAACCAGAGCGTCAATATGTGTTAACCATCACTGTTTGTAAAATATTTACACAAAAATTAGATACACAACATGAACTAGAGAGTGTCAACCACGTGTTAACCACCACCATTTGTAAAACACATGTTGTATGCCATATATTCATTCTATACAGGGTCCCTAACCACATTTTGTATTTTATACACTGAGTATGTAGTTTGTTTCTGCAAGCATAAACGCATGGGTCCCATAGTTATCAAACCAAACTTCTTCTCCATGTGTAGAAAAAAGAACAATCGTGTTAGATTTACGAACATTTCACCACAAATGTGTTAAATAAAAGCTTTCTTTTAAGCGTTTTTCGTGGTTTTAGGGACTTACTGGTTTTATTAGATAAGTTTGTACTGGGTTTAGTACGTACGTTTCTGTTTTTACCTATGTGGGTTATGTTGTGTAACAATTCTTAATGTTTTATTCTGATTAGTCCATTCATTGTTGAAGATGTTTGTACGATATGGCATGCCTGTCACAATCATAATTCAGGAAAATATCTGCGTTTTTAAAGGAAATACCCTAATAAATGATTTTTTTTAATTGGAACAGAGTGTTTAAATGTCTAACATTTTACCAAATCTGATTCAAATTGGAGCTGCCGTTTAAGCGATATGCGCAAAAAAGCTATTTTTTTAGAAAAAATACCGTTTTGTTTATTAACGTCTCAGGGGAATTCCCCTAGATATATTACCCAAAATTTTGGTTTCTGCATATCTAGGCCATGTTGTCTAACAAGTAAAAAAGTTGGATTGAGCATACATTTTTTTTTCTTGTAGATGTCAGGGCGACATCACATGCTTGTCACAATCATGATTTGACAACAAAAGCTTATTTTTAGGGTATTTCCCTAGGTAATTTTTTTATTTCTTTTAAGTGTTAAATTAGTTAATAATGCACTTACATTTCATCAAATCTGATTCAAACTGGATTTACAGTTCAAGAGCTATGCGCAAAAAAGCTCATTTTTTTAGAAAAAAATATTGTTTTGGTTTTTAACGTCTCAGGGAAATTCCCCTGGATATATTACCCAAAATTTTAGTTTTTTCAAATCTAGGCCATGTTGTCTAACAAATGACAAAGTTTTATTGCAATTCCATTACTCCTTCTGATAGATGTCGGTGCTACAACCCATGCCTGTCACAATCATGATTTGAAAACAAAATCTTATTTTTAGGGTATTTCCCTGGGTAATTTTTTTAATTCTTTTAAGTGGTATATCAGTGGCTAATGCACATACAGTTTACCAAATCTAATTGAAATTGGAGTAGCCGTTCAAGCGCTATGCCTAAAAAGGGTAATTTTTTTTTAAAAAAAAGAAACCGTTTTGGTTTTTCACTTACAAGGGGAATTCCCCTGGGTATATGCCCCAAAATTTTGGCTTATGCATATCTAGACCATGTTGTCTAACAAATGACAAAGTTGTATTGCCATTCCATTACTCCTTCTGGTAGGTGTCGTTGCCACAAGCCATGCCTGTCACAATCATGATTTGAAAACAAAACCTTATTTTTAGGGTATTTCCCTGGGTAATTTTTTTAATTCTTTTAAGTGGTATATCAGTGGCTAATGCACTTACAGTTTACCAAATCTAATTGAAGTTGGAGTAGTCGTTTAATCGCTATGCCTAACAAAGGGATTTTTTTAAAAAAAGAAACCGTTTTGGTTTTTTACCTACAAGGGGAATTCCCCTGGGTATATGCCCCAAAATTTTGGTCTATGCACATCTAGACCATGTTGTCTAATAAATGACAAAGTTGTATTGCTATTCCATTACCCCATTTGATAGATGTTGTTGCCACAAGCCATGCCTGTCAAGCGTTTGACGAAAAAAAAGAAAAAAAAAAGAAAGAAAAAAAACGGACAAAAACAATATGTGTCCCATTTTTCCAAATGGGACCCATAAAAATACAAACTAGTTACAATCATTCATATTGTTTCCCCATGTTTGTCATTTTCCTGGGGTGAACCTATTCAACCATATCAGCTATCATATACAATCAATTTCTGCTACAATTAAGTTTCAATAAAAATTCATACAATTTAGAATGTAAACACTGTTATGATAAAAAGTTGGAAATGCCAATATTCTGCCAATATGAAAATATTAATACGGATATTCATTTAATATCATTAATCAGTGGTTTATCTTTCAACATGATGTTTAAAATATATAAAATTTAAATATGCTTATTAGATAAACCAAACATCTGGCAATCGAAAAATGTACCACCATTTGTTTAAAAGCTTAATGGAACTGGAATGGTCGTGATTCATGTTTTAACAGTTGGATATCTCGCTACAAAACCATCCTTTTAATAATGTAAGTATTGCTAAGCAAGACACACTTACTACACCATTGCTGCACCTTATATTGTTTAGGTGCGAGTTTGTGTACTGTAATGTTCTTACTATATGGAAGAGACTTTACTATGTTGTAATAATGTATAAAACAGTTTAACTACTTAAAACCTTCCATTTTTGGTACAGTATAACTTATTGTATAAGTCTTACTATGATTTTAGTAGAAAGGACCAAACAAAAAAATGTTAAAATTTATAAACTACATATAAATTACTTAGTTTGTTTGGGCTTTAAACTAAATGCTTTATTGCAAACAATTTTACAAAACTAAATTGGAAACCTATGCCTAAATAAGTAAGCTTATGCCTACTATGCAAAATGTTGGGGAAATTTGGGATGTTGGGCTTCCGTTTTACACTTCCTAGCAATAAATAATGTTTTTATTGTATTAAGATTAATTTATGCATAATGTTACAATTACTAAAAACTAAGAGAAAAAATATGTTTCTATAAATATTAGTTTATTTAGTTTGGTATCCTACATTCCTTAAATCATTCCATGTATAATTTTTGTTTTACTCCTACGCGTTCTGTTTCTACTCATACGCAAATAAATGGTTAAAAACAGCTAACAAAAGAGAGTTTGACAAACCCACGGAAATGAATGAACAAAGTGTGCAATTTTGTACATCCTATAACAAAATAGTGATAAAACAGTCAGTTTTGCCAAAAATATATTACAATTCAAAAGTAAAGGAAAAGGGGCCATCAAAATAAAACCAAAGGATTTAACCCAATTATTTATTACACTAAAACTATTGTACAAAACTATATAAGCTTCTTAGTATGATACATTTGAACCCCAAGATGCAACGCTGTTAACTTCAAATAATTCTGGTGTTTATTAGTGTGGTTTGGTAACATGATCGTAAATCTGGTGATTTCCTAAAGTAAAAAAATCAAAGGGAATGCATTGTGTTTCATACTGCAAAGTGATGCTCAAATAAGTGTTCTTGTTACTAAACATTCATTATTTGCACAATGACATTAAGAGATATTAACAGATATGCATGATGACACTTTTTATTTTTGTACACTATACGTTAGTTTTATATAACCTATTGATTTTCTGGAACTATGACTGAAGACTTTTTTGTAGACATTAAAATCATTGTTGCAACAATTTATGTGACAAACCATATTCTCAAATATTGGTCATTTTATTTTAATATTTCTAATATTCGGGTTACAATGGACCTATGGAAGGGAAGATTTTTGATTAAACTAAGATACTCATAACAATTGACTAATTCCCACCTTTTTATTTCTATTCATTGGGTAAACAAGATTAGTAAATTATTTATTTAATTAAAAAGATGGTCAGATTATGATTAAATAATATTTTAAATGTGCGCATTACCATGTATAGCAATACATTTTAAAAACAGAAAAGAAGAACTACAAACCATTGTAAGAAACAAGAGCATGACAATATCGCTTAGTTTTCATTGGAGCAATGCTTGCCCATGTATTTGTTGCTGGGTTGTATGCTTCCCCTGATGATAATGTAACAAGACCACCATTATAACCTCCCACAGTGTACATGTGATCTGGAATTTTATTATTTAATACAGCACATTGTTGCATATATTTCTGTAAATGAACTAAGAATAAACAAACCCATGGTCATAATAAATTTCTACAACACACAATGTCAACTACATGTTAACCACAAATTGCAAAACCACTTTTGTTTAAACATAGTATCTGCTTGGTCTAATGGTAACCAAACAAACTGTTTATATGTAACAACATTCGATCTATAGAACCATAGTATTGCATATGGTTTTATTGTGGTTCCGTCAAAAAATATTAGCATGATTAAGGCAGTACTGCATGAAACGACCAAAATTGGTGAGGTTATCACCGGCCGGATTTAGGTATTTAGTCCGAGTTTTTACAACGAAGGTTGCTATTAAACAAACATTTATATTGACTTGTGGCAAGTAGGGATTTACAATATTTAAAACGGTACTGGAAATTCCGGCAAGGATTCTCGATTAAGCAAAACCCAATCGGCTCCGGATATCGTGCTACTTCCGAATACTAATTTTAACGTTTTTTTAAT
>CH000042.1:108255-124672 GCA_000149265.1 Ciona savignyi | reverse complement strand
TTCCGATCGAAACCTGAATCACTAATGTCTGGATTCATATTGAAAGTCACCCTTCTTTTTGGAGTCGACGTCTTATTCTCTTTTACCAAAAAAGGTATTAATCGTTTCATTAAACCAGCCACTTCCACTGATTATACACGTGTGATTGTTGTGTCGTGAAAATATAACAGACTTTAATCCACAACAATTCTAATCGTTAAAATACTACCATACAACACAATCTTAAACCCCGTAAAGAAATTTTACAAGGACAGAATACAAGAAATCAGCAAACCAAACGTAAGAAATAAACTCAATTTATACTCTGAAACACAAAATACCTTGCAAAACCAAGCAAAAATCCGCCTCCAAATCAGAATCTGCGTGTTCAAATCAACTTGCAGGATCACCAGTTGCGGCGTTCTAAGACCGCGGGGTAGCACTCTTATCAAGACTGCGTCAGCTTAACGATATCTAACTAAAGTAAACAGATGTTTGATTAGAACAACTAGTACTCAATTAGAGTACTGGTATTTTATGAGGGTAATCAGACACGCAAACCTAACCCTGGATTCTTGAATTCTACTCAAATAACCAGAGTCCACTCCTTTGATGTTAGTATAGTGCCTTTAATTCGTTAATGACATGCAACAACTCACAAGCAGTCAAAATCAGCGATTATCAGAATTGATAATGTGACTTAATACGCCACGGTAAAACAGATAACTTTCAGTCGACGGAATCGAATCACAACGCGTAATATGCAGTCGCGATTAAGTTTTTAAACACGCTAGTCCTTCTAGCGGTTGAGTTCAATTCGGACTCTAGACGATCAGGATCATTCCTCCAAGTCTCTTCCTAATCTCTCCCTGTGACGTCCAAACATGCGTATTTATCTGGTGCTCCAATCCCTAAGAGAAAAACTGCATGATGCCCGTTTTTGGTCTTATTCATGTAATCTTTTCTCTCCAAAACCACTTATAGATTCTCTGCTTCTCACTCTTGGGACAACATCTCGTGTGATTGTTCGCCCAAAATAGACCCATTAGCTGGTCTTTCCCACGAGAACCCCATCAAAATCCAGCAAACTCCGAGCAATAACTGACGTCATAATGATTTCCAGAGATCAAACAACACTGACCAGCAATAGCTGGCGCCATAATGACCTCGATGACCTTCCGCACACGATCAAACAACATCGGCCCTTAATTGACATCATAATGTTTTTCAGGTCAGCCTTTGCACGCGATCCAACGACACTGACCCTTAATTGACGTCATATGGATTTCCATTTCATTGCACTCGCGAAAATAGTCCATGTTTGTGACGTCATAGTAGAATTCCCAGCAGCACACGCGAAAATAGTCCATGTTTGTGACGTCATAGTAGAAATCCCAGCAGCAAACGCGAAAATAATCCATGTTTGTGACGTCATAGTAGAAATCCCTGCAGTTATTATTGAAGATGTCTGTGTTCCCTTGGCCACTGAAAAAAGAAAACACCAGATATTTTACTATGATTCAAAAATTTAGCATGCAAGATAGTATACAGTAATCATGTTATATTTCAGGGGTTAGAAAAGGGAGGGGGCGAAACAACACAGGTTAGGCAAAGTTCACAATTAAGCTTGCGAAAGCCTTTGTTGATCATCTTTTAACTTAATTCATTTATATAAGAAACAAAGTTGAGTGAACTTACTAAAACAGATTAAATCGATATCCCTGAAGAAACACATTTCCATGTTCATCTCTTATTTCAAGGTGTGACAATAAAGGCTGGCTATATTGCAACTGAACAACAGCTGCCTGAAAGTAATTTGTGTTTAAATAAGTTTCTCGTATTGTAGAAGCAAAAGGTTTCTTCCCTGAATTTTGTGGATAGATAACACTTCAGGCAGGAAACTTATTACTTCTACGAAAACCAAGAAATATTACTTCTACGAAAACCTTACCCTTTAAAAAAAACAATTATGTTTCGGGGGCTACTAAATTGATGTCCTGGTTTTTATTTTTACTCATTATTTATAAAGTTTAAGTTTTAGATCCCTGGGAACGGGTAAGATACTTAACCAGCGGTAGGGTGCTCTATATATTAGTTATAAAATGAACCCTTTGGTTTAGATAACATTTTTCTTTAGACATTACATATTGCTATAATCTGGGGTATCTAATAGACTTGTTCAAATGGTCTCATGTTAACAGCAAGGCAATTAAAATGTTTGTAACAAAGCACAAAACTGCAAATACCCAATCAACAACAAACATGAAACAACGACGTACATTTACTTGGTTCATGTAAATATCAAATTATGCATGTTGGTTGCAACTACCAATCATTTCCCATGGATAACGAAACATCTGTTGCATTGTAACTTTACGTGAAGTTGCAAACCAATACCCAGAAGTAAGATCGGTGTAAAAATTGCAACCCCCAGAACCGGATGATATTTCTATTATAATATATCGTATTATTTGTACTTTGTTTTGCAAAAAAGATTAACAATTTTAATTGGTTATATTGGCGGAGATTATGGTTATTCAATAGTAATTCTGGTGCATAATTGTGATTAAAAATATAATGGGACAATGAAAGATGCTAACTAGTAATGCCAAAATTCGAGTTACCAGGGATACTGCATGGCTTCCTAAATATTGGTAAAGAGTGTAGCATCTTTTGAAACTAATTATTTATGTAAGGTCCTATAAATCGAGTTATTAAAATATGGAGACTGGTATTTGTTCTAAAAGTCTTAACAAACAGGGTTTGTCTTTGGTGTTACTCACGTATACATATCGGGTTTGTACTCCACGCGCCGTCTCGACATGTCCTTTGTTGTACGCCATGTCTCATATAACCAGGTTTACAACTTAGTGTGCAAATCGAACCATCAGCCATACCATCAGTGCAAGTTGTTGTCTGCTTGTTGTTTTCCAATGGTAAAGCTGGGCATTCTACTGTCAGTACTGTTGTAAATAAAATTGATTAAATATCGTGGTAAGTTCTATAAGGAATCGATATGACTTTTCATGTGTTGTATATAATTTTCTTTAGTCCCAGATGAAATTCCTACACTCCTAAATGTTATAAAAGCATACACATATGGCATTCATAACCC
Organism: Ciona savignyi; assembly: GCA_000149265.1. Taxonomy (NCBI): domain Eukaryota; kingdom Metazoa; phylum Chordata; class Ascidiacea; order Phlebobranchia; family Cionidae; genus Ciona; species Ciona savignyi. The sequence goes on along the minus strand of CH000042.1, from coordinate 121,578 downwards.
GCATCATAAAGTGTTGGCTACTGGGTTTAATATAAATACCGACCTTGACATATTCCAGTGTTACCACTCCAACTTCCATTATTGATACACCTTATTTCACTCTCTCCAGAATAAGTGTGCCCACTGCTGCAGGATAACTGGCAAACTGAACCAACACTTTCTCCATTGGTACAATTTTTTACAACATTTTGTGAAGTGTTCAGTTGACCGCAGGTGTTCACTGTGGATTTGTTATGGAAAAACAATGAAAGTAACAAGGATTCTTGACAGTTCTTGACAACCAAGGAAACGTGAAAACATTGAAAAATGTGACAAATGCCTGGGTTAGCTCATTTAACCCAACGGTGGGCACAAAAGACTATTCAAACGGTAAAAAAATTAAGCATGGTGGACTGTGACACCGTGCTATGACGATTTATTGGGACTAGCTAGTCGGTTGTTTCCTGGGATAAGGTAATTAACGGATATTGTCTGAACTCAGTGGAATTATTGGTCTACCGAATAAAAGAAACATCTTACTTATATACAACACATCGCAATAGCTTCATAAACCTGATGGTGGGTGCAAGGTAATCTGACAATTGCGTATGTGTTAATGCCTCTTGTATTTTTAAATTCTTAGGGATAAACATTGTAGTACCTCTAATAATATAAATTTGTAAAATATTTTGTGTTTTAACATCGTTTTTTTTGCGTTTGCGGTTTCTCTCACGTGTTTTATTACTCTTTACGTAATTATCACCTTGTATGGGCCTTTGTATTTCCTCTGATTTAAATCATTAACATACTTTTCCCACCTAATTTCTTACAGTTAGTAAAACGCGCAATAGTAAAACTTCTCGCACGTAAACATGAAATGCCCAATACATTCTGAAAATTTATATAGTATAATATAACCTACATCAACGTACTAAGTAACTTGCTTCGCGAATAAACCGTAGGCCTATATTGAATAAGACGCAGAATACAACTAAACTGAATCAAGAGTTAGTATTTGAATTTGAGGTTTTTCTGTGGAGATTACACGTATAGACTTTCCGCTGCGCAGTTCGCCAAAGACCGTAAGACAGCCCAGCCAACGCTCCAGTAATCCAGCTTTAAAAAGCGCGAGCCCATAACATAAATATTCTATCTTATCTATTACATTATTATAAATAAGATGGCTCACCTACACACAATGTGTTACCCTCCGACCATTCACCACTGTCCAGGCATGTTTTACTGTCAACTCCAGAATAATTATACCCAGCTTGATAGGTAAACATGCACTCAGAATTACGATATCTCTCATTTGTACAGTTACTGATAATGTAAGCATCAAGTATTAACTCTTCGCATTGGAGATCTGTAATGTGATTGCTAACTTTAGGAAGCTATATTTAAATCTTATTAAAATAAGTGCTTGTAATTTTTCATTTAAGTGATGTTAGGTGTTGTGGTTGTTCTATTTCAACCCGCGATATCGGAGATAACGCCAGAAATGTTGAAACTGTGTCGCTTTTTACATTTTTCCCCAGAGCAGGAACTTCCCTTGGGCGTTGTGTAAAATTAAAGGTTGAGGCAAACTATCGACAAGATAGTTAGGAATAATAAAAGTTTTGGATCGAAAAAAACTCTTAACTGCGTCATTCAGTTTGGTTGGTTTTTCCTTTTCCTTCCAAATTTACCATTAACGGTTATTATAGCGACAGTCAACAGGATATCATGTTTACCTCGACAAGAAAAGTCAATCAATAGGCTCTAGTTTCCCGATGTATTGCAGGTATAAACAGCGTTGCCCATTTGTACGAAGCCAGGATCAATGTCATTGTGCAAACCTAGCCAGCATTTTCGCCATCGGTGCAGCTGATTGATGATAGTACCGCAGCAGCCAGCTTAGGACAAGTTACTAAAAACCAGGTTTATAGGAACATACAGGATTTGTCCCGGTGAATGGGGAAATGCAGGTGAGTTTCACACGAACAATTGTCTGATAACTCGCTTCGGTTTATCGGAATAGTCGCAGTGTAATGTTTATGCTTCAGTCGCCCTTCAGTTTAAGTACAACCCATCAATTTAATGTGTTCAGGTGATGTCCGCTAATTGCATTGCACAAGAATCTAATAGTTTATTTATACACATAATTGGGTCGGATGCTATAGGTTGTAAATAATTCTATCTCACATTACACAAAATATTCATTAGATATTTCAGGTGATTTTGGTATAATCTGATTATAAGTTGCGTCTGATTAGCCTGTTCACACTTAAATGAGATTAACCGCTCTTGGAAATCACCACTCTAATACGTGTAATGCAATGATTTACAAAGGTAATTTCTTACCTTGTGGTGCGATTTTCGTGGTGACAGAAACAGTGGTCGTACGAGTTGGTTGTTGGTCTTGTGGACGCCCTGATGTAAATAAGCATTCAACTGTGTGAAACAGTTCTTCGGGCGATGTATTTCAAAGTACGCACAGTTTATCGCTATGGTTGCATCGCGCTATTACACCGTATTTATAACTTGAAATTGCACAATATCTATAATTCGACCTGCAACACACTATTACGGGACAAATCTATACCATTTGCTAATTCGGATACGAAAATAACCGTGGTTATGTTGCATCTTCTTTAATACGGGTTTATTATGACCAATTACAGTATCTGAACAGTATAATTAGAAACATTATAATTTGGTTAACATCAACTTACTCATATAGCAGGAAGAGTCGTTAGGTTCATAAATGCATCCAATATCCTCACACATTCTACGTGTAATACCTATATAGTAAAATGACGAGGTGCACAGGTCTCGCTTCTAAAATAAAAACGCATATATTTGCATTTTAGAAACAAATGATAGGCTACTTTATAACAAAAATTGGTCAAATACAGTACACTTGTTGTTCTTATAGGATTAGGATATTCATGTTTTATCCTCGAGAAAGGGAAAACGTTAAATGGCCCAATCGCATCTACAATCCCCTTTCGCACCTCGGCACAGTTGATTTTATTTATTCAGTTGATTTATAGTGACAATGGCTTTTGCAGTTGAGAAATTTTGTTAACTTGCTGTATAAAGCCTGTGAAATATATATAGTAGCTTATACATAGACTTGCTGTTTTTACATTGGATTGTGGCATCTGCATCCCAGCAACATTGAAGGAATTGGCAAACTACTTGGGTGATTTCATTGTAGCCACATCAAAGGGGCACTTTTAAACACGTCGTCTTTTCAAATGTTAAGCTTTATCAACTAAAAGAAAAGAGAAAATCGAAAGAAATTAGATTCAGTGGCAACTGTAACAAATGGTTGGCATTCTGTAAACAAACTTTCCACTGTGCAGCTCGCAAGTGATCGTATGGTAGGTCAGGCCTTAATCATCTTAAAGAAACAAGTGGAAATGGACAAAGTAACCTTGCTGAAAAGGTTAATTTTTGACAATAAGTTCATTTGGAAGTTTTAACTACATTTGTAATAAGTGGGTGAAAACAAGGTATATAAGAAGCAACTTCAAACAGCAAATACGAAACGCCCTCTACTCAACTCAAGTTTAAGCATTGTCGAAATAATTATAAAGCACCACAATCCACAAATAATAAAACATTTAAACAAAAACACAACAGAGATTATTCTATTGAAGAAGTTCATCCAGAATATGTGGTAAAATTGAGGTTAAGTTTAAACATAATATTCTTTCAAACTAAAAATGTGATATGGTTAAACGAAATAAAAAGTAAACAAAACAAAAGCAATGAGTCCTTTTTTATAAAAAAAAGCATTAAAGTGTGGTTGTGCGGTTGGTCACATGTTAAAACAAGATTAATTAACAATATTATATTTAAAAAAATTAATCTACCAGAACTAACAAAGAGGAACCTTATTCAATACACCATGTAAAGTATACACAGACTTTACAGAAAATAATTGCTCAATAATCTCCCTTTTAAGAAACATTATCAGCTGTAAAAATTATTTGTAATTTAAGCAAACGACCAAGTTTAATGATTTAATTAAAAAGAGAAGAACTTAAAAATATAGAGAATATACATAAAGCCACATTTACTTAGGTTACATTGAGAGATTTGTTTTCAAAAATTATTTTTGGATGGCATTTATAACATATTGATTTAATTAAATGAAACCAATCGTGTATAATCTAGTCCAGATTATTAGCAAATGTCAGTTTATTTTGCTGCTTATAAAGCAACAACTGATGAACAAATTCTTGGAATATCCATGTTGGTCTCAATCTTCCATTCATTGATAACTGGGTCATAAACCTCAACTGTGGTCGACTCATTTTTACCTCGACTAGAAAGTAATTCATGTTGAATATAAATGCCAATAGTGTTAGTAATAATTAGTTACCCTCCAATAACATAGATGTTTCCATTCACGACGCATGCAGATGCACCATATCTTATGTAGTTCAAATTGCCAGCATCTGACCAGGTATTGGTACGGACATTGTAGCATTCCACATTATTAAGTCCATTCCCACCTGAAAATGGTAAAACGAGATATTGCATATTAGCAAGTAAGCAGTGTAACAAACTTATATAATGTTACTAGTAATGTTAGCCTCAAAGTAAACCTTATGTTATTTAACAATAGCATCAGATCTAAAACTGAGAAAAGGTAGGCAGTGTCTACCACAGTGTAGTGGTGTTTAGTGTTTTGACTGTATGCTATGCTTCAAGTACAAATCCATAGGCTTACTAGTTAAAAATTTAAATAATGTTTCTGCAAACAAAACTAATAGTTTCCCAAGTCACTAATTCAAACTTGATATTTATAGTCAATTCAGGAATTATTTATGTGGACATAGAAAAAAATAAATAAAAACACAAAAAGATGCTAAAATATTACTTAAATTTTAACTCCGTTAAAAGATTTTTTCGTTTATAAAGTCGGTTAAAAACGACCAATTACATATAAATATAGATTTGGTGATTTGATTTTAATTGTAGTATGACATAATATGCCAGTATATATTCAATAGAAGTAGCTAACACTTTTTTGATCTTCATTTGATATTTTCTCCTGTTAATATGGGATGCTAAGTAGTATGAGTGTGGCCCAGTGTAATGGGGATGTTCGGGAAAACAGTTAAAGATCGGAATGGGCTGTTTGCACTTTTTGTTTGTATTGACATTCTCTATCGAATTATGTTGAGTTTAAGTTCCCAGCTGCTTTATACTCATAGAAATAGTGTATTATAAAGAATTCCTTTCCACATATTACTATTAGTCGTAAACTGGGATATTTCAATTTAATATTAAATTTCTCATTTCTACTTTTTCCATTTTTTTTAATATTTTAACTTTTAAGTCTTTAAAATAATTACAGTCCTTTAACATTTAAAAACAAGCTTATATTCTTGGTTATGTCCGGAATTTTCCTGGTGCATTTTACCCTTAATTTGCCATTGCACATCCAATAAATATTTGCCAACATCTCTAAAAAGTTGTATTAATTGTTCATTTTCTTTTTGTTATTATGGGGCATTAGAACAAAATGATTATTGGTTTTACTTGTTAAGTTCAGTCGGTTAAGTCTGACTGATACTGCGGTGGCTTTCAGTCGAAGGGTAACTAGCTAATCGATTGTGTGCTTTGGCAAGGCACTAAACGTACATTGCCTAAACCTAACGGATTAATGGGTTCTACCAAAGTGAAGGAACGTGTCTATCATACACAACACATTGCAATATCTCCGGTAACCCGACGATAGGCGCGAGGTGATGTAACGATTGCCAGTGTGTTACCCACGTTGGTTTTCCCATTCACGGGGATAAAAATAAACATCCTATCCTCCTCCTCCTTCTTTAGTTGGGCCAAGATTTAGAATTTTCCTGAATTCAGTTTAATATTAGAATGGGGAACTAAAATATTTTCAGTTTATAAAATTCTCTACCATTTTATGGTGGTTTTAAGTGTTTAACTTTTTCATAAACATAAAGTTTTATAATAATTGCTAATTATATGTATTGGAGAATTCCCCACGTCAATTTTGAAAATTTTGAGAGACAATTTGGGTTTTTCCACATAACACACAGGTAAAACATAAATACTATTATAAATACTATTAAAATTTGAATAATGTCAAAATTTTTCTGTTCCACATAATATAATGTCAAACTCAAGACCAGGGATGCTAATGTGAGAGCCCGAGGCTTGATACCAACTGGGTGCAAAAATGTTGGTCGCTTTATCCAGCACCATGACAATGTGTCAATTATCTACAATTGTAATTATTAAATAGAATTGTTATGCATAATGACGCTTCTTATTTTTATACACTATGGAAAAATGTTTACAAGCCTATTTATTTTCTGTAAATATGACTAAAAACTTTTTTGTAAACACTACAATAAATGTTCAACCCATATATGTGATTAACCATATTCTCAAATATTGGTCAATTTATTTTAATATTCCTAATATTCGGGTTACAATGGTCCCTTGGAATGGTAGATTTTTGTGATGAAACTAAGATACCTGAAACAAAAGATGATGTAGTAAATTAACTATTTAATTGCAAAAATGGTTAAATTTTGTTTAATAACATTTTAAATGTGAGCATTACCCTGTATAGCAATACATTTTATAAAAAGAAAGAAGAACTACACAAACCATTGTAAGAAACAAGAGAATGTTCACATCGTTTAGTTCTCATTGGAGCAATGCTTGCCCATGTATTTGTTGCTGGGTTGTATGCTTCCCCTAATGATAATGCCAAAAAAACCTTCCAACCTCCCACAGTGTACATGTGATCTGGAATTTTATTATTTCACACAGCACATCGTTACATATATTTTTGTAAATAACTAAGAATAAACAAACCGATAGTCATATTTAATTTGTAAAACACACAAAGATAAATAAAATGTCAACTACGTGTTAACCACAAATTGCAAAACCACTTTTATTAAAACATAGCATCTGCTTGGTCTAATGGTAACCAAACAAACTGTTTATATATAATCGACATTCGACATCAATAGAATTGTTTCTAAAAGAATCTGATGGGTTTTTGGATTACCAAATCAAACTTTAGAATATACTTAGATAAAAATGTGTTACACACTTAATGCCAGAAGTGAGGGTAATACTATTTGGAGTAAAAACATGATGCATTCTTTCATATTTAGTTGATTCCTGCTGTGTGTGCAACAGTTAAGACTTTATTTCTCCAGTTTGGATATTACTATGTCCAGTAACATTATTAATTAATTTCACCGATTACCCAATTCTAAAATACATATAATAGAAGAATACAGAATACTGATTATTGAATTAAGTGGGGTTACGTTTCTGGGGAATTCCATTTTAAATTCCTTATTTATAAATTAAAATTACATTGTTTTAAATTTCATATATTTACATGTTAAATTTACATTTTAAGTTTTTTAATTTGACGGAAAAAAGAGTGAGTTACATGTTAACCTTAATTTCGCACATTCGCACAAGAGTGTGGTTGTAATTTATAGTGGAGTTACAATCCCTAAGGTGTGAATTTATTCACAGGAATAAATGGATCTGTGGAGTCAAACTATGCAAGATTAAAACCCACCAATTAGCTCAGATAAAAATTAAAATAATGTTTCCAATGTATAAAGCGCATTAAAATATCTCCACTAACCCAACCATGATCAAGTGTTATTCTGATGTATGTTAGTTCTGTAACACACAGTGGTGTCGGACCTGAGATTTTTCCAGCACATGCAGCACACCCTGAATTTAGCATATTTTGTTGATTAAAAACCATTGAGATGCCTTGAGAACATTCTAAAACAGCATATCTTTCCTATTATCTCTCACCCATTCTCTATCTTGTTTGGCGAAGCATGTGTTTTTTAAAATATAGTGTTACAACATACAATATTATCTTATCTGCAGTCCCATACACTTTTAAAAGTGCTTTTCTCTGTGTGTGTGCTATGCCGCGCAATAAACTCGCCCAAAACAGATTTTGTCTTAACCCTCACATACCCTGATTTTTGAAGCGCTTGGCGCGACTGGTAACACCCACCCAGATAATACCCTTGTTTATACCATCCTAAACCTTTCCTGCTATAAACTTCCATCTCATATTCCACACAAGGAATGGAAACCTGCTTTTGTATATAGTGAAGGTCGCTTATGGCGACTTAATATTAAGAAACAAACTGATTTAATAGCATTTTTACAGTTGTGTTTGTATTATGGTTGGAATTCATCAGAAAAACGGATTTAGATTGGAATTGGACTCAGTAAGTAAAAAATAATTTTTAAATTTCAAAACAAACTTATTAAATCAAGTAAATCTGATAACATTTTTTTAATATTAAAACCCTTTATTTTTTAAAGTTTTTTTCATGTAAAAAATAATAATCTTAAAAAACATACTTATTTCTCAATGTACGGCTTAATTATCTACAAAATATTTTTCTTTATGCTTATCAAATTCTGAAGTATTCATTCTTTTATTTAATTATAAAATATGTGTAAGAAAAAGAAACAAACCATGTAATACAGCAGATGCTGCCAAGTAAAATCATTGAGGCCACTTTTTGCCAACCAGCATCAACTTGGTTTAGATTAAAACACTCAACAGTATTTATTGCCCTAGCAACATCCCAACCACCAGCTGTATAGACATGATTGTTTATCTTCACAATGGTGGATTTATATCTGTCATCCAATGTTGACTGTAGAAAGGAAAGTAGATGATGATTCAATCAACACAATAATATTATGAGACATAGTTTACTGTCCAGGGTACTTATATATACCTTTCATTTTAAAAGTTTCTAGAGAAATTTTACAATGGAAATAAATCAAACACATGTTATACACTATTCAATGTAAAACCACAGTTGCTTAAATATTAGATTGTACTTAAGCTAAGCTGTATTTACATATTCACATATAATAATGCAGGTGTGCTGTGAAACTGGTGATTAATATCTTCAACACAGTTAACATGTCAGTATATTCAATACCCAACAATGGACACATGTTGTTATAAAAAATGCTAATCTTAAAACACCCCACATTGGAAAAACCTAATAAAACTAACAAAAACATTTCACACATTCATAATTTTAATCTTACACCCTAAGATTGGTTAGGTTTCTGGTGGGTACCTAATTTTAAATAGATCGCTGTTGCATGTAGAATTAAACAAATTTGATAACTTCTCAGACAAAAGTATTGCATATGTTAACATTTTATACACCATTTACTGTCAGCAGATACTGATGGGTGGGATACTAATCCAGTTGTATCAGACATATAGTCAATACATGTAATATTTTTCATTTTTTGGCAAGAATAAATAAATGGGTGTCAGATCAAACCAAATGTTGTATTAGTCTATACCAGTGGTTCCCAAAGTGGGCTATTGGGGGCTAATTGGGCAGTAACACTAGTCAATACAAAAATTTGGGAAACCCGGTTCTGAACAAAAAATTGTTATGCGCCTGTTTAAGTTAGCACCTGTTTAATGGCTAAAAAAAATATACTGCTACATAGTTTTTTCACAAAATTGTAATGTTAACATGTTTAAGTCGGACATCCTACTATTAAATGTTGTACTTGCAAAATTGCACACTTGTCAGCTATTTTTCATATAATTCAAATTTTAAAGGTTTTACACAGTCATTAAATCCATTATCATATCAATTTGACATGAAATTTGGTATTTAACCCTAAATGTTTTATCAACATCACATTAAAATATATTTAACCACTTGAACAAATTACCTTCATTTTTCTCCACTCTTTCCGAGTAACATCGTAAATACTGACAAGTTTGCTTGCTTCACCCTCACCACCCACAACCAAAAACTCAGATCGAACTTCTGAAATAATGTGGAAAGATGTTGATACTTTGAACTATAGCTACTACTTGTAACCAAGTATGCAGTTTGAAGGTTGTGAAAATCATAATTGGTTAATTACTGATTGTAACACAAGAACAATTACTACTATCGCTATATATAGCATGGTGGGCAATAGACCAAACTTGTTATCTATGCTCAAAAAATCTTGTTAGATCAGTGCATATCTAGGACATAATATCTAATAATCCTAAAATATTTCACTTTCCTCATATTTAAACGAGCTTTACAAACTAACATTCCCAAACATTTCAATCTGATCGCACAATTCCTCTCTGTCTCAACCCGCCATACAAACCTTATTAGTTAACATCTCAAAAGATTCAACTCCATTAATCATGTTGTTATGCAAAAATAAAAATAAAATACCAAATGGGAGGTAGCAGCACACTACTGCATTGTTTAAAGATAGCAGCTGCTATAAACTTAAGGTCTTGAATTTACCTTAAAAAGGTATGTAATTAATTATTCATCAAAATAAATAAATACGTTGTGGATTTTAATCACTTGGACATTTCCACAGTAATAAAATAACTTAAAAATTATCCAATGATTGTAAATATAAACCAATTCTACAAATCATTACCTGCTTCAGCACCATCTTGGGCAGACTGAGAAAGTCGATTAAATAGTTCAGGAACAAGTTCATTCATAAAAACTTTGGATGTTTTCAACCATGTCTATAAAAAGTAATAAAATGAATCATTTTTAGACTCAGTTTTATCAAAATAATGCAAAAGGGATAGGGATAGGATATTCATGTTTATCCACGCGAGTGGAAAAACCAAGGAGATTAACAAATGGGGGATCGTCAGATTACCTCGCACCCACCATCGATATAGGAAAGGAAAGGATATTCATGTTTATCCCCATGAATGGGAAAACCAACGGGGTTAACACACGGCAATCGTCAGATTAACTCCACCCACCAATGGGTTACTTCAGTTATTGCAGTGTGTTGTGTATGATTTAAACATTCCTTCAATTTGGTAGAACCCATTAATCCGCTAGGTTTGGGCAATGACCGTAAAGTGCCTTGCCCAAGGACACAACTGACTAGCCAGCGATCAGTTTCGAACATGCAACTCTTCGGCTAAAAGGCGACACACTGAACTACTAGACTAATGAACACTTTAATTGAAAAGTCTGATGCACCAACGTGCTAGCTATCGTGTCACGTTTAATGTAGCAACGTTAACTGTATATTCATGGGTTATAAACATTGACCAAGTTAAATTATCTTAATAAAATTGATTATCATAAATACATGGTTTATTGTTCTAGCTTAAAATTGGACATACGATACTCTTTAAATTGTATGCATATTAATGACATATTGGCATAATTATAGAATTACACAAAATGGTTTAAACAACAACAAATTTTAAATTAGAATGACAACATCTCATTAGCAATAATGGTTTTAGTTAAAACACACCTAGACAATACAATAAAATGTTTAAAAATCTCACCTCTGATTTTTGAGATACTTCTCGTAGAAATTTAGTTGATAGTTTTGTTACATCAACCAGTTGAAACAATCGTTTAAAGAACTGTTGACGATTTTCAAAATCATGTTTAATCCAATTCAAGATGCTTCTGAAAATCGTCTCCTCACAACATTTCTGAATGATAATTTAAGATTTCTATAAACACACATAAAATTGACATTTTAACAATCATCTATAAAGGTTAACAACAACATTTAAAACATGTTTATACCAAAACAAAATTAAAACTGGCAAGCTTAAAAATAACATCTGCCTTAAAATGATTAAGTTATACATATACACCTGTTTAGTTTTCATAGCAAGAATAGATTCGCTTTCATCAAAAGTCAGTTCCTTAAATTCCAATCCACTTAAAACTTTCTCATAGTTGCCAACGATGAATTGTTCACACGTTTTTACTAACTCTGAGATTTGGTATTTTTGTGCAAAAGCACGAACACCAATGCAGTTACCAACATTAAGTGTGTCTCTAAGAAAGTTCACACAATACTCATCCACATCTGCAGAGTATAAAGCATGAAATAACACTAAACATATATATATAAACATTTATATATAAACTTACATTTGAATTGCAACATATTGGCGGTTTCATAAATTTGATAAACAGTCTCACTGTTTATTGTGATCACTGCCGTGTAAATGAATGTGAAAAGTAGGCTAAGTATTGGTGCTTGGACTCCTTTTACTTCAATATCGTCTTGATAACTTTCCTTGAACTACAAATAAAATATTAAAGCGTTTTATAAAAAAGGTGTATTGAACCAATAAAATGATATAGGAAGTTTTAAAACAGATTAAACATTTTTAACACAATATTAAGTTATTTAATGATTGAATTGACTAAATTGTTAATTTTACATGATTAGATTACTTTTTAAGTAAAATTCAGGTTACCTCTGAAAGGAACATGTTCTCATAATATTTGCAAAATCCTGCCAGAATATTTCTGTGAGCATGAATCTCTTTATTTTCCACCTTAAATGTGACATCACAAAGCTTCTTCTCTTCACGAAACCTAAACGTGGTAAATATAAATGTGATTGAAATTTGTTAGTTTGTTGAAATACGTACCGGTTTATTTTATCCAGTACATATACTTCGTGATCACTTCTGTATTCTTTCTCATGAAATTCCTTTGCAGCCATTATCCCACAAGCATTTACACAATGTTTAAAATATATATGTGGCTAAATACAGAATTGATGAATATAAAATCTTAAAAAGGAATCACATTAAAATATGTAACACAAATTTATAATAATAAGTATACCTTTACAAAAGAACAAAATTCGCAATCAAACTAACCATATAACTTTGACAAAACCAATGTGTCCTTTTAAAAGACAATTAAATATTCCTGAAATAAATCCAAATCATTGTTACAGCTTGCTAACTAGAAAATTTGAGCTAGTGTATAAGGTGTTCCATATGTTTAAGTGTTACCCATTAATGAACTAATACCACCCATCATCAACTAAGCATCTTGCCCAAGGACACAACCAAAGGGGAAACTAAAAAAACAGAAAAGGAAAGTAGAGAAATAGTAGTTTTCCATTTTTTCCCTTTTAGTATTGCACCAACTGTCTAAATATATGTAAATGTACATTATGTTGATAAATAATGTCTACTTCAAGTAGGGATGCACAAACTAGAATATCGAATCTTCCCATAGGATTCGAATCCAAATATTACGTTTATTTCGAATATTTGGATTCGAAATAATATACATTGCACATTAAGAAACTATAATTGCATGGAGTTCCTTTTTATTTCCATTGTACATATTGCAGCAGCGTTGATTACAACGGATATTATAAGCATGGGGGCCGACTTCAGCCGCTGCGCCGCAATGTCTGTTTTATAATTACGCAAAAAAATCCTTGCGCATTTAAATAATTATCACATTAAATCGTCTAACTGCAGCGCCGCTTTTCCTG
>CH000042.1:90772-108155 GCA_000149265.1 Ciona savignyi | reverse complement strand
GATCGGCGGTTTGACCTAGGGTTACGTTGACCTAGATTCAATATAGGACCACTGACGACGCACTCTCGTTTTTCCCCATGTTCTTCCCATTACTAAGTATTAGCTAGAGAGAACAGTAGGCTAACATCGGTTAACGTTTTTTTCTTTGATCAGTTAACCGTAATAAGAATCTGGGTTCTTGCACAGCCCTCGCAGACACATAAATATTTGGTATATTCTTTCCGTATTGTTGACGCTGAGCAGCGTATTAACGACCATGCAATATTTCAGCGGGGGAAGTAGTTAGACACTTAAACTCCTGGCCTAATCTTTTAGCTTTGTAAATCGTTAGTATCATAGTTCTATCCCAGTTAGTTCGAGACATAGGGCCGATTGTGACGTCATAAAATTTCGCGCAACGGTAAAATGTTACTGAAGTCGCCGCCTATGATTATAAGTATGTAATCACACTGGCCAAAAAGGGAGTCAGCGGCAGCAGGAATTTTTGACGATCTTGCCACTTTAACTCAAGTTTGCTTTTTAATATAGAATAGGATTCGATATTCTGGGTTCGAAATAACTATTCTAGAATACCAAGATATTCTAGTTTGTGCATCCCTAACTTCAAGTCATTAAAAAATAAAATATCCGTTGGGTGGTTTAGTCCAACGCCTTTTAACCGAAAGATTGCAGGTTTAAAACTGGTCGCTAGCCAGTAGGTTGTGTGCTTGGGCAAGAACCTTAACGATCATTGCCTGAACCCCAGCGGATTAAAAAGTTCTACTAAATTGGAAGGATTTGTGTATCATACACAACACACTGTAATAGATCCGGTAACCTGACGGCGACGGTAGGCACTAGGTTATCTGACGATTGCCCGTGTGTTAACCCACTGCATTTCACCGATTCACGGGGATATACATGAATATCCTATTCTATTTTCTACTCTGGAGTAATTGTGCTCAAGGTTGAGTTTTAAAGTGAAAATTATTTTTCTATAAACTTCTACCCGGAACAGTTTTAATAACACTGCTAACCTTTTTATGTGCCCTGGGGAAAACTAAATGAAAGGGAAAGCGGGAAAGAGGAAAACTGCATTCTAAAATGAATATTAGGGCATTAGAGTTAGTGTTAAACATGGGGTTGGTGTTGGGGTTAGTTCTGGGGTTGAGATTAGTGTTTAGGGAAAGGTTTAAATTAATTTCAATCATTTTTGTAAGCAGTTTTCCTCCCCCTTCCCGCTTTCCCTCCCTTTAACGTTGCCCTGTGCCCTGCGATAAATATCCGCCTGAACAAAAAGTCACATTTTTATTGCGAAACCTATTTTATGCGACATCAGCTTTTTATGCCGCAAAGCCTTTGCAAATCAGAAATATTGCAAAAAAGTAAATAAAGATGATGAAATTAGCACTTTAAAATCAGATTTGAGAGACAATTGATATAAAAATTGCGAAATCAATTTTAATTTGTCGATAAAAGAATTTTATGACAAAATTAGTGTAAATTAAAATAAAGTTAACAAAAATTAAGTGGTCTTGTTATAAGAAAGTACGTTTAAGAAAATTATCTTTAACATTTCCCGCCAAACAAAGTTTAAGAAATGTTTCAGTCCGGGCTTAAAAGTAAAGAAGACTCGCCGTTTCGATACTAAAGTACGCTGGTCGGGAAATCCCCTTGTTTTATTGACATAAAATAGGATATTTATGTTAGGACTAGTTTAGTTTAGTTTATACATTTTTTGCCCCAGTATTTAAAAACGCATAAAATTACGACATAGGAACGACAAAACGAACAGTCGTTAAAACACGTCATATAAAAAGAATATAATTTAATAACATCTTATTAAGTAGAGAATCAAGAGGTGATCTGATATAATAATTTATCTTATTAAGTAGAATCAAGAGATGATCTGATATAATAATTTATCTTATTAAGTAATATCAAGAAGTGATCTGACTATTCAATGCCCCACACCAAGGACAAACACGAGTATCCTACCTATATTTTGGATCCAAAAACAGTAGTGTGTAACGGCATATCAGTACACTTCGTGTATAGGCTAACATTCCCCCCAATACAATAGTGGTTGAATGATTAAAACTCCAGAAATACATCATCGTGTTCAACTCCGTAATAAATCTGGTAACCAGATTCTGTGAACTTGGTATCACAACCACTTCACTCCCATTATCCACACACACTCCATAACTGTGTGTTTTTTAAAACTTCAGGTATTATTTCTGTTAAATTACAACGATAATGTTTATATGTACAAATAAAAAAACTAAACCCCGTTCCTTATTCAACACATTAGTCTGGTGGTTAAGTGCGTCACCTATCAGCTGAAGGTTGCAGGTTCAAACTAGTCGGTTGTGTTCTTGGGCAAGGCACTTAACGGGCAATGCGTTAACCCAGAGGATTAATGGGTTTTAATAAATTGAAGAAACGTGTGAATCATACACAACACACTGCAATAGCTCCGGTAACCGATGTGTGGGTGCGAGTTGATCTGACGATGGCCCATTCCCACTGATAGAGAAAAACATGAATATCCTATCCTATAAAAGAATGGCGAATTATTGTATCAGAGATAAAAATTAAACAAAACCACCCTGGTTTCCAACACAAATAAAAAGGCAATATCTCTATTCCAACATTTACTTTATTATCTTTTCAAAGAATAATCGTGGGGGCAAATGGATATTGCAACCGATTCATATACATCATGCCATTTAAAATCAAACTTGGTAATGAGTACCTCACAAGTTTAAAACACCCACTTAAAAAGCGTTTTAAATAAAATAATAAAAAATATCTCATGCATAATACACACACATCGAACACACTCCGGATCCGATGTTGGAGTAAGTTAAACTGCGGTTAATCCCAAGAGAAAGCCTTCTTGTACTTGCTAGTTGGGGAATGTTAAAAAAACCACGCCGAATCTCCCAATTTCCAGAGTATGTTACTTTGTAATAAACATACGGTGAACCATAACGAAAGAAAAAATTAACTTGGTAGTTATTATTGAAGATGTCTGTGTTCCCTTGGCCACTGAAAAAAAGAAAACACTAGATATTGTTTTGTATATGATTCAGAAATTATGTTTTTAGCATGCAAAAAAGTATACAGTAATCATGTTTACTTTCAGGGGTTAGAAAAGAGAGGGGCAAAACAACAAAGGTTAGACCAAGTTCACAATTAAAGCTTGCGTAAGCCTTTGTTGATCACCCTTTAACTTAATTTATTTATATAAGAAACAAAGTTGTGTAAACTTACTAAAACAGATTAAATCGATATCCCTGAAGAAACACATTTCCATGTTCATCTCTTATTTCAAGGTATGACAATAAAGGCTGGCTATATTGCAACTGAACAACAGCTGCCTGGAAGTAATTTGTGTCCTAATAAGTTTCCCACACTGTACAAGCAAAAGGATTTTTTCTTGAGTTTTACGAATAGAAAACACTTCGGGCAGGATACTTACAAGAAATATTATTTCTACGAATACCTTACCCAGAAGTAAGACCGGTGTAGAAATTGCAACTCCCAGAACAGGATGATATTTCTATTAAAATATATAGTTTTATTTGTCATTTATTTTGCAAAAAGAATAACAGTTTTAATTGGTAATATTCGCGGAGATTATAGTTATCCATTAGTAATTCTTGTGCATAATATAATGGGACATTGAAAGATGCTAACTCTTAATGCCAAAATTCAAGTCACCAGAAATACTACAATGCTTTTTAAATATTGGTACAATGACTGCAGCATCTTTTAAAACTCAGTATTTATGTTAGGTCCTATAAATTGAGTTAATAAAATATGAAGACTGGTATTTGTTGTAAAAGTTATAACAAACAGGGTTTGTCTTTGGTGTTACTCACGTATACATATCGGGTTTGTACTCCACGCGCCGTCTCGACATGTCATTTGTTGTACGCCATGTTTCATATAACCAGGTTTACAACTTAGTGTGCAAATCGAACCATCAGCCATACCATCAGTGCCATACCATCAGTGCAAGTTGTTGTCTGCTTGTTGTTTTCCAATGGTAAAGCTGGGCATTCTACTGTCAGTACTGTTGTAAATAAAATTGATCAAATATCGTGGAAAATTCTACAAGGAATTGATATGACTTTTTATGGTGTTGTATATAATTTTCTTTAGTCCCAGATGAAATTCATACACTCCTAAATGTTATAAAAGCATACACATATGGCATTCATACCCCGCATCATAAAGTGTTGGCTACTGGGTTTAACATAAATACCGACCTTGACATATTCCAGTATTACCACTCCAACTTCCATTATTGATACACGTTATTTCACTCTCTCCAGAATAAGTGTGCCCACTGCTGCAGGATAACTGGCAAACTGAACCAACACTTTCTCCATTGGTACAATTTTTTACAACATTTTGTGAAGTGTTTAGTTGACCGCAGGTGTTCACTGTGGATTTGTTATGGAAAAATAATGAAAGTAACAAGGATTCTTGACAGTTCTTGATAACCAAGGAAACGTGAAAACATTGAAAAATGTGACACATGCCTGGGTTAGCTGATCTGACCCAACGGTGGGCACAAAAGACTATTCAAACGGTAAAAAAATTAAGCATGGTGGACTGTGACACACAATACTCATCCACATCTGCAGAGTATAAAGCATGAAAGAACACTAAACATGGAGCTTTTATATCTAAACTTACATTTGAATTGCAACATATTGGCGGTTTCATAAATTTGATAAACAGTTTCACTGTTTATTGTGATCACTGCCGTGTAAATGAATGTGAAAAGTAAGCTGAGTATTGGTGCTTGGACTCCTTTTACTTCAATATCGTCTTGATAACTTTCCTTGAACTACAAATAAAATATTAAAGCGATCTATAAAAAAGGTGTATTGAACCAATAAAATGATATATGAAGTTTTAAAACAGATTAAACATTTTTAACACAATATTAAGTTATTTAATGATTGAATTGACTAAATTGTTAATTTTACATGATTAGATTACTTTTTAAGTAAAATTCAGGTACCTCTGAAAGGAACATGTTCTCATAATATTTGCAAAATCCTGCCAGAATATTTCTGTGAGCATGAATCTCTTTATTTTCCACCTTAAATGTGACATCACAAAGCTTCTTCTCTTCACGAAACCTAAACGTGGTAAATATAAATGTGATTGAAATTTGTAAGTTTGTTGAAATACGTACCGGTTTATTTTATCCAGTACATATACTTCGTGATCACTTCTGTATTCTTTCTCATGAAATTCCTTTGCAGCCATTATCCCACAAGCATTTACACAATGTTTAAAATATATATGTGGCTAAATGCAGAATTGATGAATATAAAATCTTAAAAAGGAATCACATTAAAATATGTAACAAAATTTTATAATAATAAGTATACCTTTACAAAAGAATAGAATTCGCAATCAAACTAACCATATAACTTTGACAAAACCAATGTGTCCTTTTAAAAGACAATTAAATATTCATGAAATAAATCCAAATCATTGTTACAGCTTGATAACTAGAACATTTGAGCTAGTGTATAAGGTGTTCCTTTTGCTTAAGTGTTACCCATTAATGAACTAAAACCACCCATCATCAACTAAGCCTTTTGCCCAATGACACAACCAAAGGGGTAAACTAAAAAAACAGAAAAGGAAAGTAGAGAAATAGTAGTTTTCCATTTTTTTCCTTTTAGTATTGCACCAACTGTCTAAATATATGTAAATGTACATTGTGTTGATAAATAATGTCTACTTAAAGTCATTAAAAAATAATATATCCGTTGGGTGGTTTAGTCCAACGCCTTTTAACCGAAAGATTGCAGGTTCAAAACTGGTCGCTAGCCAGTAGGTTGTGTGCTTGGGCAAGGAACTTAACGGTGTTTGCCTGAACCCCAGCGGATTAAAAAGTTCTACTAAATGGGAAGGATTTGTGTATCATACACAACACACTGTAATAGATCCGGTAACCTGACGGCGACTGTAGGCGCTAGGTGATCTGACGATTGCCCGTGTGTTAACCCACTGATTTCACCATTCACGGGGATATACATGAATATCCTATCCTATTCTATTTTCTACTCTGGAGTAATTGTGCTTAAGGTTGAGTTTTATAGTGAAAATTATTTTTCTATAAACTTCTACCCGGAACATTTTTAATAACACCGCTAACCTTTTTATGTGCCCTGGGGGAAAACTAAATGAAAGGGAAAGTGGGAAGGAGAAAAACTGCATTCTAAAGTGAATATTAGGGCATTAGAGTTAGTGTTAAACATGGGGTTGGTATTGGGGTTAGTTCTGGGGTTGAGATTAGTGTTTAGGGAAAGGTTAAAATTAATTTCAATCATTTTTGTAAGCAGTTTTCCTCCCCCTTCCCGCTTTCCCTCCCTTTAGCGTTGCCCTGCGATAAATATCCGCCTGAACAAAAAGTAACATTTTTATTGCGAAACCTATTTTATGCGACATCAGCTTTTTATGCCGCAAAGCCTTTGCAAATTAGAAATATTGCAAAAAAAGTAAATAAAGATGATGAAAATTAGCACTTTAAAATCAGATTTGAGAGACAATTTATATAAAAATTGCGAAATCAATTTTAATTTGTCGATAAAAGAATTTTATGACAAAAGTATTGTAAATTAAAATAAAGTTTACAAAAATTAAGTGGTCTTGTTATAAGAAAGTACGTTTAAGAAAATTAACTTCAACATTTCCCGCCAAACAAAGTCTAAGAAATGTTTCAGTCCGGGCTTAAAAGTAACGATGACTTACCGTTTCGATACTTAAGTAAGCTGGTCGGGAAATTCCCTTGCTTTATTGACATAAAATAGGATATTTATGTTAGGACTAGTTTAGTTTAGTTTATACATTTTTGCCCCAGTATTTAAAAACGAATAAAATTACGACATGGCAAAACGAACAGTCGTTAAAACACGTCATTAAAAAATAATATAATTTAATAAACATAGCGGACGCGGCCGTCAAATAAATCAATTATTTATACGAGCATGATTTCTCTTATTAAAAAGAATCAATAGGTGATCTGACTATTCAATGTCCCACCCGCAAGGACAAATACGAGTATCCTACCTATATTTTGATGCCAAAACAGTAGTGTGTAACGGCATATTAGAACACTTCGTGTATAGGCTAACATTCTGCAGGTGCGAAACTAGTCGCTAGCTAGTCAGTTGTGTCCTTGCGCAAGGCACTTAACGAACATTGCCTGAACCCAGCGGATTAATGGGTTGTACCAAATTAATCATATACAACACACTGCAATAGCTCCGGTAGCCCTATGGTGGGCGCGAGGTGATCTGACGATTGCCTGTGTGATTACCCTCTTGGTTTTCCCATATATGGGGATAAACAGGAGTATTCTATCCTATTCTACATAAAAAAAAAACAGGATTATCCTTTAAAACAATGGCAAATTATTGTATCAGAGATTAGAATTAAGCCACCCTGGTCTGCAACACAAAAAGCTGCAATATGTATATTCCAACATTTAGTTTATTATCTTTGTAAAGAATAATCGTGGGGCAATTGGATATTGCAACCGATTCATAAACATCATGCCATTTAAAAACAAACTTGGTAATGAGTTCCTCACAAGTTTAAAACAGGACCCACTTAAAAAGCTTTTTAAATAAAATGATACAAAATATCTCATGCATAATACACACACATCGAACACACTCCGGATCCGATGTTGGAGTAAGTTAAACTGCGGTTAATCCCAAGAGAAAGCCTTCTTGTACTTGCTAGTTGGGGAATGTTAAAAAAACCACGCCGAATCTCCCAATTTCCAGAGTATGTTACTTTGTAATAAACATACGGTGAACCATAACGAAAGAAAAAATTAACTTGGTAGTTATTATTGAAGATGTCTGTGTTCCCTTGGCCACTGAAAAAAGAAAACACTAGATATTGTACTGTGAATGATTCAGAAATTATGTTTTTAGCATGCAAAATAGTATACGGTAATCATGTTTACTTTCAGGGGTTAGAAAAGGGAGGGGGCGAAACAACACAGGTTAGGCCAAGTTCACAATTAAGCTTGCGAAAGCCTTTGTTGATCACCCTTTAACTTAATTTATTTATATAAGAAACAAAGTTGTGTGAACTTACTAAAACAGATTAAATCGATATCCCTGAAGAAACACATTTCCATGTTCATCTCTTATTTCAAGGTGTGACAATAAAGGCTGGCTATATTGCAACTGAACAACAGCTGCCTGAAAGTAATTTGTGTTTAAATAAGTTTTCCGTATTTTAGAAGCAAAAGGCTTCTTTCCTGAATTTTGTGGATAGATAACACTTCAGGCAGGATACAAGAAATATTACTTCTACGAAAACCTGACCCTTTAAAAAACAATTAAATTTCGGGGGCTACTCAGTTGATTTCCTGGTTTTTATTTTTACTCATTATTTATGTTTTAGTTATAAACCCTGTGGTTTGATTTTGTTTTCTTTAGACATTACATATTGCTATAATCTGGGTATTTTAAATATTAGTTCAAATGGTCTCATGTTAACAGCAAGGCAATTAAAATGTTTGTAACAAAGCACAAAACTACAAATACAAAATCAACAACAAACATGAAACAACGACGTACATTTACTTGGTTCATGTAAATATCAAATGATGCATGTTGGTTGCAACTACCAATCATTTCCCATGGATAACGAAACATCTGTTGCATTGTAACTTTACGTGAAGTTGCAAACCAATACCCAGAAGTAAGATCGGTGTAGAAATTGCAACCCCCAGAACCGGATGATATTTCTATTATAATATATCGTATTATTTGTACTTTGTTTTGCAAAAAGATTAACAGTTTCAATTGATTATATTGGCGGAGATTATGGTTATCCAATAGTAATTCTGGTGCATAACTGTGATTAAAAATATAATGGGACAATGAAAGATGCTAACTATTAATGCCAAAATTCGAGTTACCAGGGATACTGCCATGCTTCCTAAATATTGGTAAAGAGTGTAGCATCTTTTGAAACTAATTATTTATGTAAGGTCCTATAAATCAAGTTAATAAAATATGGAGACTGGTATTTGTTGTAAAAGTCTTAACAAACAGGGTTTGTCTTTGGTGTTACTCACGTATACATATCGGGTTTGTACTCCACGCGCCGTCTCGACATGTCATTTGTTGTACGCCATGTCTCATATAACCAGGTTTACAACTTAGTGTGCAAATCGAACCATCAGCCATACCATCAGTGCAAGTTGTTGTCTGCTTGTTGTTTTCCAATGGTAAAGCTGGGCATTCTACTGTCAGTACTGTTGTAAATAAATTTGATCAAATATCGTGAAAACTTCTACAAGGAATTGATATGACTTTTCATTGTGTTGTATATAATTTTCTTTGGTCCTAGATGAAATTCCTATAGTCCTAATTGATATAAGAGGATACACATATGGCATTCATAACCGGCATCATAAAGTGTTGGCTACTGGGTTTAACATAAATACCGACCTTGACATATTCCAGTGTTACCACTCCAGCTTCCATTATTGATACACGTTATTTCACTCTATCCAGAATAAGTGTGCCCACTGCTGCAGGATAACTGGCAAACTGAACCAACACTTTCTCCATTGGTACAATTTTTTACAACATTTTGTGAAGTGTTCAGTTGACCGCAGGTGTTCACTGTGAATTTGTTTTGAAAAAATAATGAAAGTAACAAGGATTAACAAAGGATTCATTCAGTTTGGTTGTTTTTGTCTTTTCCTACCAGATTTACCATTAACGTTTATTATAGCGATGGTCAACAGAATATCACGTTTACCTCGACAAGCCTTTGTACGAAGCCAGGATCACATGTCATTGTGCAAACCGAGCCAGCATTTTCGCCATCGGTGCAGCTGATTGATGATAGTACCGCAGCAGCCAGCTCAGGGCAAGTCACTAAATACAAGGTTTATAGAAATAAACATGATTTGTCGCGGTGAATGGGAAAACGCGGGTAAGTTTCACACGAACAATCGTCTGATAACTCGCTTCAGTTTATTGGAAAAGTCGCAGTGTGATGTTTATGCTTCAGACGCCCTTCAGTTTAAGTACAACCCATCAATTTAATGTGTTCAGGTGATGTCAGCTAATTGCATTGCACAAGAACCTAACAGTTGATTTATATACATTGTGAGTATAAAATTGGGTCGGATGCTCTAGGACGAAGGTTGTAAAGAATTCCATCTCACATTAAACAAAACATTCTATAAAAATATCCATCAGATTTTTTCAGTTAATGTTGGTCTAATCTGATTATAAGTTGCGTCTAATAAGCCTGTTCACACTTAAATGAGATTAACCGCTCTTGGAAATCACCAGCCTAATACGTGTAATGCGATGATTTAGAAGGGTAATTTCTTACCTTGTGATGCGATTGTCGTGGTGACAGAAACAGTGGTCGTACGAGTTGGTTGTTGGTCTTGTGGACGCCCTGATGTAAATAAGCATTCAACTGTGTGAAACAGTGCTTCGGGCGATGTATTTCAAAGTACGCACAGTTTATCTTAATGATTGCATCGCGCCCTTACACCGGTCAAATACAGTATAATTGTTGTTCTTATAGGATTAGGATATTTATGTTCTATCTTCGAGAAAGGGAAAACGCAAGTGACCAATCGCATCTATAATCCTTTCGCACCTCAGCACAGTTGATTTTATTTATTCAGTTGGTTTATAGTGACAATGGCTTTGCAATTGGAGATTTTGTTAACTTGCTGTATAAGTCTGTGGAATTTATATAGTAGCTTATACATACTTACTGTTTTTACATTTGATTGTGGCATCTGCATCCCAGCAACATTAAAGAAATTAGCAAACTACTTGGGTGATTCCATTGTAGGCCACATCACAGGGCACGTTTAAACACGTCGGCTTTTCAAATGTTAAGCTTCATCTACTAAATAAAAAGAAAAAAATTAAAAGGAATTAGATTCATTGGCTACTGTAACAAATGGTTGGCATTCTGTAAACAAACTTTCCACTGCGCAGCTCGCAAGTGATCGTACGGTAGTTCAGCCCTCAACCAACTCCTTAATCATCTTAAACAAACAAGTGGAAATGGACAAAGTAACCTTGCTAAAAAGATTAATTTTTGACAATAAGTTTAATAGGAAGTTTTAACTACATTTGTAATAAGTGGGTGAACACAAGTTATATAAGAAGCAAATTCAAGCAGCAGGTATGAAACGCCTTCTATTCAACTCAAGTTTAAGCATTGTCGAACGACGCAGTTTTCCTTTTAAAAAAATGAGAGTTATTTTTTGCAGATTCTTTTTTTTGTAAATTTTGTGTATTTTTATAGCTAATGTAGTTTTTGTCTACAACGATTGTAAATATTAGTGTTCCTGGGTTGGTTCGATCATAGTATTGCAAGATTGCATAATATCGTTATTTTTAAGATTTGCACACAAACATGAGGAGCAAACGCGTTAGCTTACTTTACCATATAAATAACGTATGTTATCGCTATTTCTTACTTTGTTAAAATACGCACCGGTTTACTTTATCCAGTACATATACTTCATCATCACTTCTGTATTCTTTCCCATGAAATTCCTTTGCAGCCATTATCCCACAAGCATTTACACAAAGTTTAAAATTTATGTAGCTAGTTCTAAATACAAAATCAATGAATATACAATAATTATAAGGCACTACAATCCACTACATAATAAAATATTATAACAAAAACACAACAGAGATTATTCATTTGAAGAAGTTTATCCAGAATATGTGGTGAAATTGGAGTTAATACTAATGAGTCCTTTTATAGAAGGCATTATTAGTCACATGTTAAAACAAGATTAATTAACAATATTATATTTCAAAAATATAATCTACTAAAACTAACAAAGAGGAACTACCAATTCAATACACCATGAAAAGTATACACAGACTAACAGAAAATAATCGCTACATAATCTCCCTTTTAAAGAAACATTATCAGCTGTAAAAATTATTTGTAATTTAAGCAAACAACCAAGTTTAATGCTTTAATTAAAAGTAGAAGAAATTAAAAATATAGAAAAGATACATAAAGCCACATTTACTTAGGTTACATTGAGAGATTTGTTTTCAAAAATCATTTTTGAATGGCATTTATAACATATTAATATTAATTTAATTTAAATGAAATCAATCCTGTATGTTCTTGACCAGATTAATAAGGAATAAATCTAAATGACTAGAAATGTAATTTTTTAGTTAGTTTTGTTGAGCTTTCAGATAGTGCCAGTTTATTTTGCTGCTTATAAAGCAACAACTGATGAACAATATCTTGGAATATCCATGTTGGTCTCAATCTTCCATTCATTGATAACTGGGTCATAAACCTCAACTGTGGTCGACTCATTTTCACCTTCGCTAGAAAGTAATTCTTGTTGAATATAAATGCCAATAGTGTTAGTAATAATTAGTTACCCTCCAATAACATAGATGTTTCCATTCACGATGCATGCAGATGCGGCCCATCTTATGTTGTTCAAATTGCCAGCATCTGACCAGGTATTGGTACGGACATTGTAGCATTCCACTTTATTAAGTCCTTTCCCACCTGAATATGTTAAAACGAGATATTGCATATTAGCAAGTAAGCAGATGTAACAAATTTATATAATATTACCAGTTAATGATAGTTTAAAAGTATTTTTTTTGTTTTAACAATAACAATTTTAACCAAAACATCAGACTTAAAACTAAACCTGAGAAGGTAGGCAGTGTCTACCACAGTGTAGTGGTGTTTAGTGTTTTGACTGTATGGTATGCTGCATGTAGAAATTTATGGGTTTCCTAGTTAAAAAGTTTAATATTTGTTTCTGCAAACAAAATCTAATGGTTTCCCAAGTCACTAATCCAAACTTAATATCCATGGTCAATTAAGGAAGTATTTATGTTGGTACAAAAAATACATAAAAACAAAGAGAAATGCTAACATAACCCAAATTTTCAACTCCGTTGTAATTTTGTTTTGTTTTTAGATTCAATTGTAAAAAAATAATTACATATTACCTATAGGTTTGAGGATTTTTGTTTTTATTTTAGTATGATTTAATATGCCAGTACATATTAAATAGAAGTAGCTAACACTTGTAAAATTTGATCTCCATTTGATATTTTCTCCTGTTAATATGGGATGTTAAATAGTAGAGTGTGGCCCAGTGTAATGGGGATGTTTGGGAAAACAGTTAAAGATTGGAATGGGCTGTTTGCACTTTTTGTTTGTATTGACATTCTTTATCGAATTATGTTGAGTTTGAGTTCCCAGATGCTTTATACACATAGAAATAGTGTATTGTAAAGAATTCCATTCCACATATTACTATTATAGGGTTTTTTTGTCGTAAACTGGAATATTTCAATTCAATATTAAATTCTCATTTTCTATTTTTACCATTTTCTTTAATATTTAAATTTATAACAGTCTTTTTACATTCAAAAGCAAGCTTGCAAACCCAATAAATATTTGCTAACACCTCTAAAGATATAAAAATAAAATATCCTCGTCGTTGAGCCATGATTTGGAATTTACCTGAATTCAGTTCAAGATTAGAATAGAATGGG
Organism: Ciona savignyi; assembly: GCA_000149265.1. Lineage (NCBI taxonomy): Eukaryota > Metazoa > Chordata > Ascidiacea > Phlebobranchia > Cionidae > Ciona > Ciona savignyi. Next base: position 94,560 of record CH000042.1, on the reverse strand, counting down.
TGACCCACATACTTTAAGTTTATACTGAAATTCTCTACCATTTTATGGTGGTTTTAAGTGTTAACTTATTTATGAACTTGTTTATATATTGGAAGATTTCCCACATCTTTTTGGGTTATTTTGAGACCATTTGGGTATTCATAAATAATTTTATTCATCTAAAAAATCCTACAACTTCATTTAAAAATGTTATATTTGTTATATCTGCATTATATCTGTTATATCTGCATAAAGTAAAATTAATATTAATGGACAAAGTTATTATATTACCACATTAAAACACTATTATTATATATTTAAAAATTAGTTTTTACAATTCATAATTCTATAAAATAATAATATTTGAATTTTATTATAAAAAATGTAAAATTTGAGTTAATGTCAAACCAATTGCATAAATGTCATCATTGCAAACAACTCCAGACAATCCTGATCTCTTCTCTTTCATAGAAGCTAATTCTTCCCACTTCCCAGTCATTGGATCAAAACATTCCATGGAATTTAATCGATTGTTGCCATCATATCCACCAAATGCATACAGTGGAACCCCGCTTGGAGACCACCCCGATAACACGACCACCTCACTATCAAGACCACGTTAGTGCGGTCCCAAATAATTTACTATGGTAATGCATTGTATTCTGTTTCAATAACGCGACCACCCCGGTTTCCAGACCAGGACCGCCATATTTTGGTCTAAAACTTCAAATTTGACTCCGCTTAAGTGACCACATGTGCTAAAAAATGTGCCTTTGTCACCAAAATAACAACGTTAAATTTTATTTATGATCAAAACAATAAGAATAAATGAGCGCACACAAAAAAATGTGACAGACAGAACTGAATCCTACAAGATAAACTTTAGTATTAAATTCATTCTGCAGTATCTGATAAAAATAATGACATTTGGTGAAAAATTAGTAAAAATGCAGACGTTTAAGCTGCATATGACGACAACTTGCTGCAAATCAAAATTCACTAACACGACCACCCCGCTAACGCGACCGCTTGATCACGGTCCCGTAGGTGGTCAGGTAAGCGGGGTTCTACTGTATATACGACCTGTATAAGAATAATCTTGTTATTGTCATATTGTCACACTTCTGTGATTAATTGTGTTCCACATAATAGAATGTCAAACTCAAGACCAGGGATGCTAATGTGAGAGCCCGAGGATTGATACCAACTGGGTTCAAAAATGTTGGTCGCTTTATCCAGCACCATAACAATGTGTCAATTATCTACAATTATCATCATTAAAATAATTGATGTATCTTTTTGTTACAAATTATACAAATGCGAAAAACCTATATCTCAATGCAACAATGGACAAAGTAATATGCGGAGTCATGTATAGAATACACTTTAAAACATGAAATAAACCAGAGCGCCAACAATGTGTTAACCATCACTGTTTGTAAAATATTTACACAAAAATTAGATACACAACACGAATAAATACAAACTAGTTACAAGCATTCATATTGTTTCCCCATGTTTGTCATTTTCCTGGGGTGAACCTAATCAACCATATGTTCTATCATATACAAACCATTTCTGCTACAATTGGGTTTTAAAACAATTCATACAACTTTTTGGTACAGTATAACCTACTGTATAAGTCTTATTAGGATTTTATTAGAAATTTAAAATATATATTTTAAAATATATAAACTGCGGTATATATAAATTACTTTAGTTTGTTTAGGCTTCAAACCAAACCCTTTATTGCAAACAATATTACAAAACTAAATTTGAAGCACAAAAATTTCAGATGTTGGGCAAGTGCTACAAAGAAAAGAAGAGAAGAAATAAATAAAACCAATGTGAGTGATGAATATTTGAACAAACAAAGTAATCTCAGAATGATTTGTTATAATGTTACACGTTACTTAGACTTCTATGTGTTTATAAATGACTTGCACTGCATCAGAAAATAATATAACTGTATAAAATATTGTTTATACAGGTTGCAATATTTGTAAGTGGTTCAAATATTTTGGTGGCAAAAATAAATAATAAATATACATAATAGTAAATTAATCATTTAATTAAAAAGATGGTCAAATTATGGATAAATACCATTTTAAATGTAAGCATTACCATATATGGCAATACATTTTATAAAAAGAAAGAAGAACTACACAAACCATTGTAAGAAACAAGAGAATGACCAGATCGTTTAGTTTTCATTGGAGCAATGCTTGCCCATGTATTTGTTGCTGGGTTGTATGCTTCCCCTGATGATAATGCACCACCATAGCAACCTCCCACAGTGTACATGTGATCTGGAATTTTATTATTTAATACAGCACATTGTTTCATATATTTCTGTAAAAAAACTAAAAACAAAAAAACGAAAGTTACCGGTATAATTGAATTTATAAAACAAACAAGGAAATAGATGTGAAATCAAACTTTGGAATATACTTGGATAAAAATGTGTTACACACATAATGCCAGTTGTGAGGGTAATACTATTTGTAGTAAAAAATATGATGAATTCTTTTATATTTAGTTGATTCCTGCTGTATGTACAACAGTTAAGACTTACTTCTCTAGTTAAAAGTTATTACACATGTCCCTCTACAACTATATCATTACATTGGTGAATTATAACCAAGTTTAATTGGGGTATTTCCATGTCCAGTAACATTTTTAAAACTTTACCAATTAACGGATTCCAAAATGCACTGTTTTAAATTCCTTATATGTACAATGTACATGTTAAATTTTCAATTTAATTCTAATGTAAAATATAGGGATTTACATTGTAAATTTGATAAGGCATTAATTATACATTTTTGGATATGTCGGAAATTCCCCTAAAGGTGAGTTAACCTTAATTTCACACATTCGCACAAAAGTGTGGTTTTGATTTATAGTGGAGTTACAATCCCTAAGGTGTGATTTTATTCACATGAATTAATGGAGGTGTGCAGTCAAACTGTGCAAGATTGAAACCCACCAATTGGGTCAGATAAGTATTAAGATAATGTTTCTAATGTATGCAACACATTAAAATATCTCCAGTCTCCACTAACCAAACCATGATCAAGTGGTATTCTGATGTATGTTAGTTCTGTAACACACAGTGGTGGCAAACGTGGGTATGCAGAGTAGGCCAACATACCCTGAGATATTGCCAGGGCATGCAGCAAACCCTGAATTTAGCAAATTTTGTTAATTAAAAACCCTGAGGCGCCTGGAGAACATGCTAAGTCGCATGTTCATTGTGATATGCCACCATTCGCAATTACGAAGCGTAATCCGTATGTTAAATTCGCAAGCGGCAGAATGCGCATACAGAGGCAAGCAAGAAATTAATCTATTCATTTCCATTTTACCCTCACTTCCCTTTGTTTCTATCTCTCAACCATTCTCCAGGCTTACCTAGTTTGGTGATGCACATGTTTCTAAATCATAGTGTTACAACATACAACAACACTTACATCATAGTGTTACAACATACAACAACACTTACATCATAGCGTTACAACATACAACATCACTTACATCATAGCGTTACAACATACAACAACACTTACATCATAGCGTTACAAAAACAATATCCATCTGCAGTTCCATACACTTTAAAAAGTGTTTTCTCTAGTGCGCTGTGCTGCGCAATAAACTCGCTCTCGGTTAAATGTACATTCGAGATGTTAACAACACTATATTTGTTATACCAATCTTTTATAATCAAAGGTTCCTAGAATATTTAAACAATAGGAATGCATAAAAACTGGTTTTCCATGCATCTTGTATGTTTGCACAATGGACGCCAC
>CH000042.1:2514-23358 GCA_000149265.1 Ciona savignyi | reverse complement strand
CCGCCTGACAAAAGTCACATTTTTATTGCGAAATCTATTTTATGCGACATCAGCTTTTTATGCCGCAAAGCCTTTGCAAATAAGAAATATTGCAAAAAAGTAAATAAAGATGATGAAATTAGCATTTTAAAATCAGATTTGAGAGACAATTTATATAAAAATTGCGAAATCAATTTTAATTTGTCGATAAAAGTACATTATGACAAAATCATTGTAAATTAAAATAAAGTTAACGAAAATTAAGTGGTCTTGTTATAAGAAAGTACGTTTAAGAAAATTATCTTCAACATTTCCCGCCAAACAAAGTCTAAGAAATGTTTCAATCCGGGCTTAAAAGTAAAGAAGACTCACCGTTTCGATACTTAAGAACGCTGGTCGGGAAATCCCCTTGCTTTATTGACATAAAATATGATATTTATGTTAGGATTAGTATAGTTTAGTTTATAGCCTACATTTTTTGCCCCAGTATTTAAAAACAAATAAAATCACGACATAGAAACAGGATGTAGCGACCTCATATGTTTACATAAGATTTATGATGGCCGCAGACGACATCTGCGCTGTACATTGCGTCATCACTGAACTATTATTACCGCAGCTGACGAATAACCTTGTCTATATAAGTTTATTTCACTTTGGCTCCAGAGGACGAAAGGCTCCTAACGGAGATCTCCTGGAGAGAGCGGCTGGACGCATTAAGAAAGATCTTGTATGTGACGATTACAGAGAGTTTATCTGAATCTATGTCGTTTAAACATCTAACGATTTAACTCGTAATTGGTACTAAGTTAATCGCCTCAATTGCTCAATACAATTGATGTTATAAAACTACTGAGGAGTTGATCGACGAACAACGAGATAGTAGTCAAGTCGAAGAGTCGTTTACGCAGAAAACCTCAATTAATTAGCGTGCCTCCGAGAGTCGAGATAGCGCGTAGGGAATCGCAGATCCCATCAGGTGTTTTAACCGGCTTACCTGGATGCCTATAAGGAACAATCTAGCGAAATAGGCAGCGACCTGCAACGGCTCTCTACAAGGAAAATACGGCAAACAGAACAGTCGTTAAAAGACGTCATTAAAAAAGAATATAATTTAATAAACATAGCGGACGCGGCCGCCAAATAAATCAATTATTTATACGAGCATGATTTATCTTATTAGGTAGAATCAAGAGGTGATCTGACTATTCAATTCTCCACCCACAAGGACAAACACGAGTATCCTACTATATATTTTGGATCCAAAAACAGTAGTGTGTAACGGCATATCAGTACACTTCGTGTATAGGCTAACATTCCCCCAATACAATAGTGGTTGAATGATTAAAACTCCAGAAATACATCATCGTGTTCAACTACATAATTACTCTAGTAACCAGATTCTGTGCACTTGGTATCACAACCACTTCACTCCCATTATCCACACACGCTACGTAACTGTGCGTTTTTAAATACTTCAGGCATTATTCCTGTTGAATTACAACGATAATGGTTTATATGCACAAATAAAGAAACTAAACTCTGTTCCTTATTCTACCAATTAGTCTGGTGGTTTAGTGCGTCGCCTTTCAGCCAAAGGGATGCAGTTTCGAAACTGTCACTTGCTAGTCGATTGTGTCCTTCGGCAAGGCATTTAACGGATATTGCCTGATCCCAGCGGATTAGTGGGTTCTGCCAAATTGAAGGAACGTAACTATCATATACAACACACTGCAATAGCTCCCGTAACCCGTTGGTGGGCGCGAGGTGATCTGACGATTGCCCGTGTAATAACCCCCTTGGTTTTCCCATATACGGGGATAAACAGAAATATCCTATTCTATCCTACATAGAAAAACAGGAATATTCTTTAAAACAATGGCGAATTGTTGTATCAGAGATGGGAATTAAACCACCCTGGTTTGCAACACAAATAAAAAAGGCAATATCTCTATTCCAGCATTTACTTTATTATCTTTGTAAAGAATGATCGTGGGAGCGAATGGTTATTGCAACCGATTCATATACATCATGTCATTTAAAATCAAACTTGGTAATGAGTTCCTCACAAGTTTAAAACAGGACCCACTTAAAAAGCGTTTTAAATAAAATGATAAAAAATATCTCATGCATAATACACACACATCGAACACACTCCGGATCCGATGTTGGAGTAAGTTAAACTGCGGTTAATCCCAAGAGAAAGCCTTCTTGTACTTGCTAGTTGGGGAATGTTAAAAAAACCACGCCGAATCTCCCAATTTCCAGAGTATGTTACTTTGTAATAAACATACGGTGAACCATAACGAAAGAAAAAATTAACTTGGTAGTTATTATTGAAGATGTCTGTGTTCCCTTGGCCACTGAAAAAAAGAAAACACTAGATATTGTACTGTATATGATTCAAAAATTATGTTTTTAGCATGCAAAATGGTATACGGTAATCATGTTTACTTTCAGGGGTAAGAAAAGAGAGGGGGCAAAACAACACAGGTTAGGCCAAGTTCACAATTAAAGCTTGCATAAGCCTTTGTTGATCACCATTTAACTTAATTTATTTATATAAGAAACAAAGTTGTGTGAACTTACTAAAACAGATTAAATCGATATCCCTGAAGAAACACATTTCCATGTTCGTCACTTATTTCAAGGTGTGACAATAAAGGCTGGCTATATTGCAACTGAACAACAGCTGCCTGAAAGTAATTTGTGTTTAAATAAGTTTCTCGTATTGTAGAAGCAAAAGGTTTCTTCCCTGAATTTTGTGGATAGATAACACTTCAGGCATGATACTTACAAGAAATATTACTTCTACGAAAACCTTAGCCTTTAAAACAACAATTAAATTTCGGGGGCTACTAAATTGATGTCCTGGTTTTTATTTTTACTTATTATTTATAAAGTTTTAGTTTGAGATCCCTGTGGTTTGATTTTGTTTTCTTTAGACATTACATATTGCTATAATCTGGGGTATCTAATAGATTTGTTCAAATGGTCTAATGTTAGCAGCAAGGCAATTAAAGTGTTTATAACAAAGCACTTAAGCGGCAAATACAAAATCAACAAACATTAAACAACGACGTACATTTACTTGGTTCATGTAAATATCAAATGATGCATGTTGGTTGCAACTACCAATCATTTCCCATGAATAACGAAACATCTGTTGCATTGTAACTTTACGTGAAGTTGCAAACCAATACCCAGAAGTAAGATCGGTGTAGAAATTGCAACCCCCAGAACCAGATGATATTTCTATTAAAATATATCGTATTATTTGTACTTTGTTTTGCAAAAAGATTAACAATTTCAATTGGTTATATTGGCGGAGATTATGGTTATCCAATAGTAATTCTGGTGCATAACTGTGACTAAATATTGGTAAAGAGTATAGCATCTTTTGAAACTTATTATTTATGTAAGGTAAGGTTCCTATAAATCGAGTTAATAAAATAGGGAGACTGATATTTGTTGTAAAAGTCTTAACAAACAGGGTTTGTCTTTGGTGTTACTCACGTATACATATCAGGTTTGTACTCCACGCGCCGTCTCGACATGTCATTTGTTGTACGCCATGTCTCATATAACCAGGTTTACAACTTAGTGTGCAAATCGAACCATCAGCCATACCATCAGTGCAAGTTGTTGTCTGTTTGTTGTTTTCCAATGGTAAAGCTGGGCATTCTACTGTCAGTACTGTTGTAAATAAAATTGATTAAATATCGTGGTAAGTTCTACAAGGAATTGATATTACTTTTTATTGTGTTGTATATAATTTTCTTTAGTCCCAGATGAAATTCATACACTCCTAAAGGTTATAAAAGCATACACATATGGCATTCATAACCAGCATCATAAAGTGTTGGTTACTGGGTTTAACATAAATACCGACCTTGACATATTCCAGTGTTACCACTCCAACTTCCATTATTGATACACGTTATTTCACTCTCTCCAGAATAAGTGTGCCCACTGCTGCAGGATAACTGGCAAACTGAACCAATACTTTCTCCATTGGTACATTTTTTACAACATTTTGTGAAGTGTTCAGTTGACCGCAGGTGTTCACTGTGGATTTTTATGGCAAATTAATTTGTTCTTTGTTTCAGCAATAAAAAGTAACAAGGATTTTTCACAGTTCTTGACAACCAAGAAAACGTGAAAACATTGAAAAATGTGACAAATGCCTGGGTTAGCTCATCTGACCCAACGGTGGGCACAAAAGACTATTCAAACGGTAAAAAAATTAAGCATGGTGGACTGTGACACCGTGCTATGACGATTTATTGGAACTAGCTTGTCGGTTGTTTCCTGGGACAAGGTACTTAACGGATATTGTCTGAACGCAGTGGAATAATTGGTTTTACCGAATCAAAGAAACATCTTATTCATACACAACACATCGCAATAGATTCATAAACCTGACGGTGGGTGCAAGGTAATCTGACAATTGCGTATGTGTTAATGCCTCTTGCATTTTTAAATTCACAGGGATAAACATTGTAGTACCTCTAATAATATAAATTTGTAAAATATTTTGTGTTTTAACATCGTTTTTTTGCGTTTGCGGTTTCTCTCACGTGTTTTATTACTCTTTACTTAATTATTACCTTGTACGGGCCTTTGTATTTCCTCTGATTTAAATCATTAACATACTTTTACCACCTAATTTCTTACAGTTAGTAAAACGCGCAATAGTAAACTTCTCGCACGTAAACTTTTCGGACCTCGTAAAATGCCCTATATATTCTGGAAATTTATATAGTATAATATGACCTACATCAACGTACTAAGTAACTTGCTTCACGAATAAACCGTATATTAAATGAGACGCAGAATACAACTAAACTGAATCAAGAGTTAGTATTTGAATTTGAGGTTTTTCTGTAGAGAGTACACGTATAGACTTTCCGCTGCGCAGCTCGCCAAAGACCGTAAGACAGCCCAGCAAACGCTCCAGTAATCCAGCTTTAAAAATAGCAAGCCCACAACATAAATATACTATCTTATTACATTATTAAAAATAAGGTCGCTTACCTACACACAATGTGTTACCCTCCGACCATTCACCACTGTCTAGGCATGTTTTAGATGGCGTATATCCAATTAAGACCTCTATGAACGGCAGGATGTGACAAGTGGTACCTTCCATGAGTCATTGTTTTTAAACGAGTGTTTTGCTGAGTAACAATGGTGGTGATTCCCCAACGTTTGTTTGGTTGAAAGCAGCATGTGCTAGGCTGCGCGCCGGTGTTCTCGTTTAGCTGTAAAGTTTTGTAATCGTGGAGCAGTGCTTTGTGAAATAAAGGTGTTGATTGTGTATCTGCTAGCTGTTTTGTTGGGAAAAAGTTGCCGATGTACATAGGGGTATGGGCTTAAAATTTTTAAACAAAATTTTGTAGGGTTTTGAGTTTAGGTTGCAGATCCAAGCTTCAATTTTAAATTGTGAAAAAATCTAAGACTTCCTATGTCAGGATTTTGAGTGACAGCCGTTTTTGTGAGGTCAGTTTGCATTGGAGAGATAGGGAGAATAATTGGTTGAACGCCTCCTTTACTGTCAACTCCAGAATAATTATACCCAGCTTGACAGGTAAACATGCACTCAGAATTACGATATCTCTCATTTGTACAGTTACTGATAATGTAAGCATCAAGTATCAACTCTTCGCATTGGAGATCTGTAATGTGATTGCTAACTTTATGAAGCTATATTAAAATCTTATTAAAATAAGTGCTTGTAATTTATTCATTTAAATGATGTTAGGTGTTGTGGTTGTTCTTTTCCAACCCGCGATATTGGAGATAACGCCAGAAATGTTGAAACCGTGTCGCTGTTTACATTTTTCCCCAGAGCGGGAACTCCCCTTGGGCGTTGTGTAAAAATAAAGATCGAGGCAAACTATCGACAAGATAGTTAGGAATACTAAAAGTTTCAGATCGAAGGAAACCCTTAACTGCGTCATTCAGTTTGGTTGTTTTTTTCTTTTCCTTCCAGATTTACCATTAACGTTTATTATAGCAACAATCAACAGGACGTTTACCTCGACAAGAAAAGTCCATCGTTGGGCTCCAGTTTCCAGATGTATTGCAGGTATAAACAGCGTTGCCCATTTGTACGAAGCCAGGATCACATGTCATTGTGCAAACCGAGCCAGCATTTTCGCCATCGGTGCAGCTGATTGATGATAGTACCGCAGCAGCCAGCTCAGGGCAAGTTACTAAATACCAGGTTTATAGGAATATACATGATTGGTCCCGGTGAATGGGAAAACGCGGGTGAGTTTCACACGAACAATTGTCATCGAAAAAGTCGCAGTGTAATGTTTATGCTTCAGACGCCTTTCAGTTTAAGTACAACCCATCATTTTAATGTGTTCAGGTGATGTCAGCTAATTGCATTGCACAAGAACCTAACAGTTGATTTATATACATTGTGAGTACAAAAATTGGGTCGGATGTTATAGGTTGTAAAGAATTCTATCTCACATTACACAAAATATTCATAAAAATATCCATCAGATTTTTCAGGTGATTTTGGTCTAATCTGATTATAAATTGCGTCCGATTAGCCTGTTCACACTTAAGAGATTAACCGCGTTTGGAAATCACCATTCTAATAGGTGTAATGCGATGATTTAGCCCTTTAGAAACGAGATTGTTTTTGCGCGTTTTGACCAAGTCCGCTTTGTAGTGCTCTAGCGCCTCTCATGTCATAGTTAGAGCAAAATGTTCAACACTAGAGTTGTTCGAAATAAAATTTCCAAAATTTTTATTTTTTGATGATGTCACTATCTGGGTGTCCACGTCATATTGTTTCTTATACAATGTTATAGTTTTTGATCTGTTGACAATACAGCTTAACTTATTTTTACAAAGTTACTCAGAAACACATTTCCTACAATTATATTATAATTTAGGTTTGATGACGTCATCAAAATAATATTACGTCACTAATTTCATGGTAAAGGTCCACTCATCCCAAAGTTTTTTTTGTTTTTTTTATTATAAAAAATGTTATAATAGAAATTTAGAATACTATCAAGTCTGAAGTGTATGAACCAAATTGCGGAATATAACCGTAAAGATACCCAAAACCCCCCCAAAAATGTAAAAAAAATAGGTAAGATCACATCCTGGACATCCCAAGAAGCGAAACTGATTTTACTGCCATGGAGACATTAAATGAAACAAACATTTTGGGCGTAGTATTAGAAAAAAACGTTTTTTGTGAGACTTTCCCCTCAAAGTTAGACCAAAAAAAATCATAAAATTCAACTAAACTTTACTTAAAAATTTTAAATGCAAAGTTACGTTTATTTTTTATTGTTTTTAAAAGATATATCATATAGCTTTCCAAAGAGACCAACCTTTAGCAGTTTAGACAAGAAATTTTGGAGAATTTTCATTTTGAATGAGAACATGTCAAAAAGGACAAATTTGTCCTCATCGTTTTTAAAGGGGTAGAAGGGTAATTTCTTACCTTGTGGTGCTATTGTCGATTTATATCTTATATGGTTTTTGTCTACAACGATTGTAAATATTAGTGTTCCTGGGTTGGTTCGATCATAGTATTGCAAGATTGCATAATATCATTTTTTTTAAGATTTGCACACAAACATGAGGAGCAAACGCGTTAGCTTACTTTTATCATATAAATAATGTATGTGATCGCTATTTGTTAGTTTGTTGAAATACGTACCGGTTTACTTTATCCAGTACATATACTTCATGATCACTTCTGTATTCTTTCTCATGAAATTCCTTGGCAGCCATTATCCCACAAGTATTTACACAAAGTTTAAAATTTATGTAGCTAGTTCTAAATACAAAATTAATGATGAATATACAATAATTATAAGGCACCACAATCCACTACATAGTAAAACATTTTAACAAAAACACAACAGAGATTATTCTATTGAAGAAGTTCATCCAGAATATTTGGTGAAATTGGTGTTAAGTTTAAACATAATATTCTTTCAAACTAAAAGTGTGATATGGTTAAACGAAATAAAAAGGGAGAAAAAACAATAGTCCTTTTCAGTGGAAGCGTGAAAGTGTGGTCACATGGTTGGTCACATGTTAATACAAGATCGATTAAAATATAATTCTTACAATGAATCTACTATGTAAAGACAAAATCAATTATTCAATACATTGTATAAAAGTGTAGCTATTATTTAACGGAAACAAATCTCCAAGATCTGCCAATTTTAAGAAACACATGTCATCTGTAAAACTAATTCATGATTTAAAGCAAATAACCAAGTTTAATGCTTCAATTAAAAAGAAAAAGAAATGAAAAATATAGAGAAGATACATAAATCCACATTTACTCAGGTCATGTGACATCACAAAATTAAATTTGTTTAAAGCATTACATTGAGAGATGGTGATTTGATTTCAAAACGTATTTTTGAATGGCATTTATAACATATCGATATTGATTTAATGAAATAAAATTAATCCTGCATAATCTTGTCCAGTTTAATGGGGAATAAATCGAAATGACTAGAAATGCTGAGTTTTTAGCTAGTTTTTTGAGCTTTCAGCAAATGTCAGTTTATTTTCCTGCTTATAAAGCAACAACTGATGAGTAGCTTCTTGCAATATCCATGTTGGTCTCAATCTTCCATTCATTGATAACTGGGTCATAAACCTCAACTGTGGTCGACTCATTTTTACCTCGACTAGAAATTAATTTTGGTTGAATATAAATGCCAATTAGTGTTAGTAATAATTAGTTACCCTCCAATAACATAGATGTTCCCATTAACCACACAAGCGCATGAATTCTGCCTTATGTAGTTCAAATTGCCAGCATCTGACCAGGTATTGGTACGGACATTGTAGCATTCCACTTTATTAAGTCCATTCCCACCTGAATAAGTTAAAACAAGATATTGCATATTAGCAAGTAAGCAGTGTAACAAATTAATATATTGTTACTAGTTAATGTTAGTTTAAAAGAAAACCTTATGTTATTTAACAAAAACATCAGATTTAAAACTGAGCAAAGGTAGGCAGTGTCTACCACAGTGTAGTGGTGTTTAGTGTTTTGACTGTATGCTATGCTGCATGTAGATATTCATGGGTTTCCTGTTTAAAAAAATTGTTTCTGCAAACCAAAATCTAATGGTTTCCCAGGTCAAAAATACATACTTAATATCCATAGTCAATTAAGGAAGTATTTATTTTGCTATGCACAAATAAATAAAACAAATAAAAATGTTAACATATTATTTAAATTTTCAACTTCATTGTAAGATTTTTTCGTTTTAACATTGGGTTGAAAAAATACCAATTACATATTCATATAGATTTGATTTTTATTGTAGTATGACTTAATATGCCAGTACATATTCAATTAGAAGTAGCTAACACTTGTAAAATTTGATCTCCATTTGATATTTTCTCCTGTTAATATGGGATGTTAAAGAGTATGAGTGTGGCCCAGTGTAATGGGGAGGTTCGGGAAAACAGTTAAAGATCGGAATGCGCTGTTTCCACTTTTTGTTTGTATTGACATTCTCTATCGAATTATGTTGGGTTTGAGTTCCCAGCTGCTTAATACACATAGAAATAGTGTATTATAAAGAATTCCTTTCCACATATTACTATTATAGGGAGATTTTTCGTCGTAAACTGGGATATTTCAATTCAATATTAAATTTCCCATTTATACTTTTTCCATTTTCTTTAATATTTTAAGTCTTTAAAATAATTACAGTCCTTTAACATTTAAAAACAAAAATATATTCTTGGGTATGGAATTTTCCTGGTGCATCTTACCCTAAATTTGCCATTGCACATCCAATAAATATTTGCCAACATATCACAAAAAGTTAAATCAATTGTTCATTTTCTTTTTGTTATTATGGGGCATTAAAACAAAATGATTATTGGTTTAAGTTGTTAAGTTCAGTTGATTAAGTCCGACTGATTAGCTTGATGGGTTAGTGTGACGCCTTTCAGCCGAAGGGTCACTAGCTAGTCAGTTATGGCCTTTATTAAGGCAATTAACAAACATTGCCTAAACCCAGCAGATTAATGGGTTCTACTAAATCGAAGCAACGTGTCTATCATATACAACACACTGCAATAGCTCCGGTAACCCGACGATGGGCGCGAGGTCATCTGACGATTGCCAGTGTGTTACCCACATTGGTTTTCACATTCACGGGAATAAAAATAAACATCCCATCCTATCCTCCTCCTCCTCCTTTAGTTGAGCCAAGATTTGAATTTCCCTGAATTCTATTCAAGATGAGAATGGGTGACCCTCGTACTTTTAGTTTATGCTGAAATTTTTTACCATTTTATGGTGGTTTTAAGTGTTAACTCATTCATAACTTGTTTAAATATTGGAGGATTTTTTCATGCCAAGTTGGTTATAATTATGGTTATTTTGAGCCAATTTGGGATTTCATAGAAGATTTTATACATCTACAACTTCATTTAAAAATGTTAACTGAATAATTATTTTCGGTTCAGAAATATCAGAGAAAACACAGAAAATATCATAGGAAAAAAAATTAACAAAATAAAATTAAAAGGTGTTTGGATGCTTAAGGAAACAAATAAATACTATTATAATATAAATTAATATAAATTTTATATTTGCTTAAAGTTAAATTCATTTTTATGGACAAAATCATTTTTACCACCTTAGAAGACTAGCATTAAAGTTTAAAATTTTGTTTTTACAAATATTATTTCTATATTAATAACAATCAAATATTATTATAAAAAATTAAAATCTGAATAATGTCAAACCAATTGCATAAATGTCATCATTGCAAACAACTCCAGACAATCCTGATCTCTTCTCTTTCATAGAAGCTAATCCTTCCCACTTTCCAGTCATTGGATCAAAACATTCCATGGAATTTAATTGATTGTAGCCATCATATCCACCAAATGCATATATACGACCTGTATAAGAATAATCTTGTTATATTTATCGTCATATTGTCACACTTCTGTGATTAATTCTTTTCCACATATTAAAATGTCAAACTCAAGACCAGGGATGCTAATGTGAGAGCCCAAGACTTGATACCAACTGGGTGCAAAAATGTTGGTCGCTTTATCCAGCACCATAACAATGTGTCAATTATCTACAATGCTCGTCATTAAATAGAATTGTATTTTTTGTACATCTCAATGCAACAATGTGTTTTTTTAGAAATTATATTTGTTTATATGAAAAATTATACAAATTTGAAAAACCTACATCCCAATGCAACAATGGACAGGTTACCAGTAATATGCGGAGTCATGTATAAAATACACTTGAAAACATGAAATAAACCAGAGAGCAATGTGTTAACCATCACTGTTTGTAAATATTTTCACAAAAATTAGATATACAACACGAATAAATACAAATTAGTTACAAGCATTCATATTGTTTCCCCATGTTTGTCATTTTCCTGGGGTGAACCTAATCAACCATATGTTCTATCATATACAACCCATTTCTGCTACAATTGGGTTTCAATAAAAATTCATACAATTTAGAATGTGAACACTGTTATGATAAAAAGTTGGAAATGCCAATATTCTGCCAATATGAAAATATTAATACCGATAAATGAATATTATTCATTTAATATCATTAATCAGTGGTTTATCTTTCAACATGATGTTTAAAATATATAAAATTTAAATATTCTTATTAGATAAACCAAACATCTGACAATCGAAAAATATACACCCATTTGTTTAAAAGCTTAATGGAACTGGAATGGTTGTGATTCATGTTTTAACAGTTGGATATATTGCTATAAAACCATCCTTTTAATAATGTAAGTATTGCTAAGCAAGACACACTTACTACACCATTGCTGCACCTTATATTGTTTAGGTGTGCTTAATGCGAGTTTGTGTACTGTAACGTTCTTACTATATGGAAGAGACTTAAATGTAATAATGTATAAAACAGTTTAACTACTTAAAACCTTCCATTTTTGGTACAGTATAACTTATTGTATAAGTCTTACTATGATTTGAGTAGAAAGGACCAAACAAGAAATGTTAAAATATATAAACTACATATAAATTACTTAGTTTCTTTGGGCTTTAAACTAAATGCTTTATTGCAAACAATTTTACAAAACTAAATAGGTAAGCTTATGCCTACTACGCAAAATGTTGGGGAAATTTGGGATGTTGGGCTTCCGTTTTACACTTCCTAGCAATAAATAATGTTTTTATTGTATAAAGATTAATTTATGCATAATGTTACAATTACTAAAAACTAAGACAAAAAATATGTTTTTATAAATAATAATTTATTTATAGAAAACATATTAAGTAGTTTGGTATCCTACATTCCTTAAATCATTCCATGTATAATTTTTGTTTTACTCCTACGCGTTCTGTTTCTACTCATACGCAAATGGTTAAAAACAGCTAACAAAAGAGTTTGACAAACCCACGGAAATGAATGATCAAAGTGTGCAATTTTGTACATCCTATAACAAAATAGTGATAAAACGGTCAATTTTGCAAAAAATATATTACAATTCAAAAGTAAAGGAAAAGGGACTATTAAAATGAAATCAAAGGATTTAACCCAATTATTTATTACACTAAAACTATTGTACAAAACTATATAAGTTTCAAACCTCAAAAAGCAACGCTGTTAACTTCAAATAGTCCTGGTGTTTATTAGTGTGGTTTGGTAACATGATCGTAAATCTGGTGATTTCCTAAAGTAAAACTAAATCAAATGGAATGCATTGAGTTTCATACTGGAAAGCGATGCTCAAATAAGTGTTCTTGTTAATAAACATTCATTATTTGCATATTGACATTAAGAGATATTAACAGATATGCATGATGACACTTTTTATTTTTATACACTATACGAAAGTTTTATATAACCTATTGATTTTCTGGAACTATGACTGAAGACTTTTTTGTAGACATTAAAATCATTGTTGCAATAATTTATACTGTGATAAACCATATTCTCAAATATTGGTAATTTATTTTAATATTCCTAATATTCGGGTTACAATGGACCTATGAAAGGAAAGATTTTTGATTAAACTAAGATATATGTAAAATTTGACTTATTGCCAGTTTTTATTTTTTGTTTATTGGATAACAAGATTAGTAAATTAATCATTTAATTAATAAGTTGGCAAATTATGATTAAATAATATTTTAAAAGTGAGCATTACCATGTATAATGATACATTTTATAAAAAAAAGAAAGAAGGACTACACAAACCATTGTAAGAAACAAGAGAATGTTCACATCGTTTAGTTTTCATTGGAGCAATGCTTGCCCATGTATTTGTTGCTGGGTTGTATGCTTCCCCTGATGATAATGTACCACCATTATAACCTCCCACAGTGTACATGTGATCTGGAATTTTATTATTTAATACAGCACATTGTTATATATATTTCTGTAAATTAACTAAGAATAAACAAACCTATATACATTTAAAATTTCTAAAACAAACATACCGAAAATAAAATGTCAAGTACATGTTAACCACAAATTGCAAAACCACTTTTATTTAAACATAGTAGGGATATCTGCTTGGTATAATGGTAACCAAACCAACTGTTTATATATAATCAACATTCGACATCTATAGATTTGTTTCTGAAAGAATCTGATGGGTTTCTGGATTACCAAATCAAACTTCATAATATACTTAGTTAAAAATGTGTTACACACTTAATGCCAGAGGTGAGGGTAATACTATTTGTAGTAAAAAATATGATGAATTCTTTTATATTTAATCGGTTCCTGCTGTGTGCGGTTAACAGTAAACTTTTACTTTTCCAGTTAGAAATTATTACACATGTCCCTCTACAACTATATCATTACATTTGCGAATTATAACCGAGTTTAATTTTGGGTATTTCCATGTCCAGTAACATTATTAAAATTTTACCGATTACCCAATTCTAAAATACACATAATGGACGAATACAGAATACTGATCATCGAATTAAGTGGGGTTGCGTTTCTGGGGATTTCCATTTTTAATACCTTATTTATAATTTAAAATGACATTGTTTTAAATTTAATACATTTTCATGTTAAATTTACAATTTAGTTGTAATATAAAATCTAGGGATTTACTTTTAAATTTCAAAGGGCATTTATTTTACATTTTTGGATATGACGGGAATTCCCCTAAAAGTGAGTTATCCCTAATTTCACACATTCACACATGAGTGTGGTTGTGATTTATAGTGGAGTTACAATCCCTAAGGTGTGATTTTATTCACATGAATTAATGGAGGTGTGCAGTCAAACTGTGCAAGATTGAAACCAACCAATTGGGTCAGACAAAAATTAAAAAATAATGTTTATAATGTATACAATATTGCAATATCTTCACTAACCCAACCATTATCAAGTGGTATTCTGATGTATGTTAGTTCTGTAACACACAGTGGTGTGGACGTGGGTATGCAGAGTAGGCCAGCATACCCTGATATTTAGCCAGGGCATGCAGCAAACCCTGAATTTAGCAAATTTTGTTGATTAAAAACCCTGAGGCGCCAGGAGAACATGCCAAGTCGGCATGGTTATTGTGATATGCCACCATCCGCAATTACAAAGCGTAACCCAAATATTAAATTCGCAAGCAGCAGAATGCGCATACAGAGGCAAGCAAGAAATTAATCTCCTCTCTTCCACTTTACCCTAACTTTCCTGTCTTTCTATCTCTCAACCATTCTCTATCTAGTTTGGCGAACCACATGTTTATAAATCATGGCGTTACAACATACAACAACACTTACATCATAGCATTACAACATACAACAACACTTACATCATAGCGTTACAACATACAACAACACTTACATCATAGCGTTACAACATACA
The DNA here is from genome assembly GCA_000149265.1 of Ciona savignyi. Classification (NCBI taxonomy): domain Eukaryota; kingdom Metazoa; phylum Chordata; class Ascidiacea; order Phlebobranchia; family Cionidae; genus Ciona; species Ciona savignyi. The sequence continues at coordinate 8,513 of CH000042.1, read as the reverse complement.
ACAACACTTACATCATAGCATTACAACATACAACAACACTTACATCATAGCGTTACAGCATACAACAACACTTACATCATAGCGTTACAACATACAACAACACTTACATCATATTGTTATAAAAACAATATCCATCTGTAGTCCCATACACTTTAAAAGTGTTTTCTCTAGTGTGCTGTGCTGCGCAATAGACTCGCTCTCGGTTAAATGTACATTTGAGGTGTTAACAACATTATATTTGTTATAACAACCATTTATATTTAAAGGTTCTGCGAATATTTTTCACTTTTAAGAGCAAATTAATAAAAAAAAATTCACGCTTACTCGCAAAACAGATTTTCTCCTAACCCTCGCATACTTTGATGTTTGAAGCATCTGGCGCGACTGGTAAAACCCACCCAGATAATAAACCTTGTTTATTCCATTCTAAACATTTCCTGCTATAAACTCCATCCCATATTATACACAAGGAATGGTGGGAAATTAGCATCAGGGATACGTAACTTGGAAACCTGATTTTGAATATAGTGGAGGTCGCTTACGGTGACTTAATATTTAGAAGGAAACTGGTTTAATAGCATTTTTACAGTTGTGCTTGTATTATGTATGGAAATTATCGGAAAAACGGACTTAGATGGAAATTGGACTCAGTAAGTAAAAAATAATTTTTAAAACAAACTTATTAAAAAAATTTGTTTCAATTTTAAAAATGAGAATCTCAGAAGATAGCCTTATTTCTCAATGCATGGCTTTATTATCAATATAATATTTTTTTTATTCTTTATCTAATTCTAAAGTATTCATTTTTTTTATTTAACTATAAAATATGTGTTAGAAATAGGAACAAACCATTTAATACACCAGATGCTGCCAAGTATCGTTCTTCAATCATTGAGGCCACTTTTTGCCAACCAGCATCAACTTGGTTTAGATTGAAACACTCAACAGTATTTATTACCCCACCAACCCAACCACCAGCTGTATAGACATGATTGTTTATCTTCACAATGGTGGAACGATTTCTGCCATCCAATGTTGACTGTAGAAAGGAATATAGATACTGATTTAAACCACACAATATTAATATGATTACTGTCCTAGGGATTTATATATAATTTTTTTAAAAACGACTTTAAAGAATTTTTACAATAAAAAACCACAAAGGCAAACACATTTTATACACCATTTACTTTCAGCAGATACCGATTTTTCTGTCAGCAGATACTGATGGGTCAGATACTAATGCAGTTGTTTTATACATATACTCAATACACAAGATTTTTTTCATACTGTGGCCAGAATAAATAAATGTCAGACCAAACCAAGTGATGTATAAGTCTATACCAGTGGTTTCCAAAGTGAGCTATTGGGGGGCGCTAAAAATAATTTGGTAAGTAACACTGGTCGATACAAAAATTTGGAAAAACTGGTCGAAACAAAAATTTGGTAAACCCTGTTCTAAACAAAAATTTTTTATGCACCTGTTTACTGCTAAGAAAATATACTGCTACATAGTTTATTCACAAAATTGTCATGTTAGAATGTTTAAGTTGGACATCCTACTATTAAATGTTGTACTTGCAAAATTGCACACTTGTCAGCTATTTTTTATATAATTCAAATTTTAAAAGTTTTACACAGTCATTAAAATCCATTTTCATATCAATTTGACATGAAATTTGGTATTTAACTCGAAATGTTTAATCATCATCACATTAAAATATATTTAATCACTTAAACAAATTACCTTCATTTTTCTCCACTTTTTCCGAGTAACATCGTAAATACTGACAAGTTTGCTTGCTTCACCACCACCACCCACAACCATGAACTCAGATCGAACTTCTGAAATAATGTGAAAAGATGTTGATACTTTGCACTATAGCTACTACTTGTAACCAAGTATGCAGTTTGAAGGATGTAAAAATCATAATGGTTAATAATTGATTGTAACAAAATAACAATTACTACTTCCACTAGTTAATAAAAGACATGTTGCAATCATGCATTTACCAAATGCAATAAATAGTAAATTTCTTTGTGGATTAGGGTTTTATTTGCATTGTCTAACTATTACATTATTTGCAGTTTAAACTACTGCACAAAACAGTTTTCTTTAGTAAAGTGCATCACTGTTGCATAATTTGTCTCACTCTTTAATTCTATTGCTATATGAAGGTATGTCAACAACAACAACCATTATTACTACATTTGAACAGTTCGCCAAATGTTTAAGCAAGCAGGGTATCAATGTTATCTAACCACTACAATCTACCACATATTTAGTCAACATGGTGCTTATAGGGACCAGTTTTCCTTGCAGTTACCAAACCAATCTTGTTATCTGTGATTATTAATCAGTTGAAAAATTGCTTCTTGTCAGATTAGAGAATATCTAGAACATAATATCTAATATTCTTAAAAGATATAAACCAGAAGCACCTTCTTCCTATTAAACGAGCGTTACAAACTAACATTCTTAGACGTTTCAATCTGATCGCACAATTCCTTTCTGTCTCAACCCACAATACAAACCTTATTAGTTAACATCATCAAAAGATTCAACTCCATTTATCATGTTGTTATGCAAAAATAAAAATAAAATCCAAAATGTAAGGTAGCGTCATCCTACTGCATTGTTTTGAGATAGCAGCTTCTTATAAACTTAAGTTTTCCAATTTGACTTACAAAATTATGTAATTAATTATTCATAATAATTTATACAATGTGGATATTAATCACCACGGTGGTAATACAATACAAAACTTGTTATGATCCAATGATTGTAAATTTAAACCAACTTACAAACCATTACCTGCTTCAGCACCATCTTGGGCAGACTGAGAAAGTCGATTGAATAGTTCAGGAAAAACTTCATTTATAAAAACTTTGGATGTTTTCAACCATGTCTATCAGGAAACATGTAGTGTTTTTAATAAGTAATGAAAATAAATTCTATTTGTACTTAGTTCTAACCCTCTATTTATGGGTCCCATTTGAAAAAATGGGACACATATTGTTTTTGTCCTTTTTTTTTTTTTTTTTTTTTTTTTTTCGTCAAACGCTTGACAGGCATGGCATGGCGCCCCGACATCTACCAGAAGGAATAATGGAATCGCAATGAAACTTGGTGATTTTTTAGACAACATGGCCTAGATATGCAGAAACCGAAATTTTGGGTAATAAATTTAGGGGAATTCCCCTTGGACGTTAAAAACCAAAACGGCCATTTTTTCTAAAAAAATAGCTTTTTAGGCCATAGCACTTGAACGGCTGCTCCAATTTGAATCAAATTTGGTGGAATGTTAGTGCACTAGTCACTGATTTAACACTTAAAAGAAATAAAAAAATTACCCAGGGAAATACCCTAAAAATTAAACTTTTGCTGTTAAATGATAATTGTGACAGGCATGCTATGGCGCCCCGACATCTACCAGAAGGGTTAATGAAATCGCAATGAAACTTGGTGATTTGTTGGACAACATGGTCTAGATATGCAGAAATCAAAATTTTGGGTGATTAATCTAGGGGAATTCCCCTGGGATGTTAAAACCAAAACGGTATTTTTTTCTAAAAAAATAGCCTTTTTTGGGCATAGCGCTTGAACGACTGATACAATTAGAATTAGATTCGGTGGAATGTAAGTGCATTAGTCACTGATTTAACACTTAAAAGAAATAAAAAAAATACCCAGGGAAATACCCTAAAAATCGGATTTTGTTCTCTAATTATGATTGTGACAAGCATGCCATGTTGCCCCGAAATCTAGCAAGAGGAGTAATGAAATCGCAATAAAAACAGAACATAATCTAGATAAGCAGAAACCAAAATTTTGGGTAATGAATCTAGGGAAATTCCCCTGAGACGTTAAAAACCAAAACATTTTTTTTCTAAAAAATTAGATTTTTTGGGCATAGCACTTGAACGGCTGCTGTAATTTTAATAAAATTCGGTAAAATGTTAAAACATTAGACACTTTGTGCCAATTAAAAAAAGAAAACATTTAATTAGGTTAATTTCTATAATACAAAGATATGTTCCTAAATTTTGATTGTGGCAGACATACCATATCGCAATGACATCTCCAACAAGAAGTCGACAAATCAGATTAAAACTTTAAGAATTGTTACTTAACATGACTCACTTATGTAAAATCAGAAACTTATCTACCAAACCCAGGGGAATTCCCTGAAATCATGAAAAACTAAATCGGGCCGTTTTGGAAATTTAGCTTTATTTTACTACAGCGCTTGAAAAAAAAGCTATAATTTAAAACATTTGTGGTAAAATGTTCGTAAATTTAAAACGTTTATTCTTTATTTAACTAAAAATGTAAATTAAGTTTGGTCTGTTAACTATGGGACCCATGCGTTTATGCTTGCAGAAACAAACTACATACTCAGTGTATAAAATACAAATTGTGGTTAGGGACCCTGTAGCATGAATATAGGGTATACAACATGTGTTTTACAAATAGTGGTGGTTAACACGTGGTTGACACTCTCTAGTTGTACTTAGTTCTACCCTGCAACTGAAAGGCACCACACTTAACCACTATAATAATTTGCGAATATTTTCAATTGTCTATCTGCAAGACATTTTAAAAGCGGGACATTTTCAATTCAAACTTCTGACATGCCAAAGTGCTAGCTATCACGTTACTTTTAACCAGTTTCCGTTTTTTCGAACTCTTTCCAATGCTATGCACATTAATGACATATTAGCACCAAAAATTTTTTGTAAAATTTTACCTCTGATTTTTGAGATACTTCTTGTAGAAATTTTGTTGATAGTTTTGTTACATCAACCAGTTGAAACAAACGTTCAAAGAATTGTTGACGATTTTCAAAATCATGTTTAATCCAATTCAAGATGCTTCTGAACATCGTCTCCTCACAACGATTCTAAATAATAATTTAAGATTTTTAAATTTGTCATTTTTAAATAAATTTGGCATTTTTAACAATAATCTATAAAGGTAGACACAACATATTTATAGCTGAACAAATTAAAATTGGCATGCTTAAAAATAACATCTGCCTTAAAATGATAGGAAGTTAAACATATACACCTGTTTATTTTTCATAGCAAGAATAGATTCGCTTTCATCGAAAGTCAGTTCCTTAAATTCCAATCCACTTAAAACTTTCTCATAGTTGCCAACGATGAATTGTTCACACGTTTTTACTAACTCTGAGATTTGGTATTTTTGTGCAAAAGCACGAACACCAATGCAGGTTACCAACATTAAGTGTGTCTCTAAGAAAGTTCACACAAATACTCATCTCACATCTGCAGAGTATAAAGCATGAAAGAACACTGAACATGGAACTTTTATATATAAACTTACATTTGAATTGCAACATATTGGCGGTTTCATAAATTTGATAAACAGTCTCACTGTTTATTGTGATCACTGCCGTGTAAATGAATGTGAAAAGTAAGCTAAGTATTGGTGCTTGGACTCCTTTTACTTCAATATCGTCTTGATAACTTTCCTTGAACTACAAATAAAATATTAAAGCATTTTATAGAAAAAGGTGCAACATAAGAATAAGATAGGACAGGATAGTTCATGTTTATCCCCATGAATGGGAAAACCAAGGGGGTTAACACACAGGCAATCGTCAGATTACCTCGCACCAACCGTCAGGTTACGGAAGCTATTGCAGTGTGTTGTGTATGATAGACATGTTCTTTCAATTTGGTAGAACCCATTAATACATTGAAGTTAGGCAATGTCCATAAAGTACCTTGCCCAAGGACACAACCATCTAGGTAGCGACCAGTTTCGCACCTGCAACCTTTCGATTGAAAGGCTACGCACTTAACCAGCGGATATTCATGTATATCCCTGTGAATGGAAAAACCAAGGGGGTAACACATGGGCAATCATCAGATCACCTCGCGCATACCGTCGTGTTTCTGGAGTTAATGCAGTGTGTTAGTACATGATTCACATGTACCTTCAATTTAGCAGAACCCATTAATACGCTGGG
>CH000044.1:18275-36595 GCA_000149265.1 Ciona savignyi | reverse complement strand
TTATTTGTATGAAACTCTTGAAAACATTACATTGTGCAATCGTTCTAATTTCTCTTTGCTTATTTTATCTTCGCGCCCACCATCGGGTTACCGGAGCTATTTAAGTGTGTTGTATATGATTCAAACGTTCCTTCACTAAAATGCCTCACCCACTAACTTAATATTTCTATGTTCAGATTACAACGTCGATTGTCGCAACAGCGAAGCCAGCGGTCCCGACCAACACCGGGTGGGAACAGACCAAAACCACGTCCCAAACCCAAGGCTTTACCCAAGTGCAAGGTAATTAGATCTCTATGTTGATTTTACAAGTTGGCTGTAAGATTTAATCAAAGGGTTGTAGAAACGAAACTGATGACCAGCTAGTCAGTTGTGTCGTTGTGGACAAGGCCTTTAACAGACATTGCCCAACCCTTATTTAAAGTTTGGTTAATGCGTTGTATTTTAGCCGTTCTAGTCGCTAGCTAGTCGGTTGTGTCCTTGGGCAAGGCACTTAACGGACATTGCCTGATCCCAGCGGATTAATGGGTTCTACTTAATTGAAGGAACGTGTCTATCATATACAACACACTTATACACAACCCCCCCCCCCACAGGCGATATACGATTACAGCGCCAACGACACAGATGAAATCAGCTTCAGTGAGGGAAGCATCATAGAAATATTAAAAGAAGGTAAGTTTCTTACAATGGGGAATTACCCTGCAGTCGCAAAGTATTCTGGACCAAACTTACACCATTTAACCCATAACTGTTCAACGGTATTTGTTTTCTTTTTTAACGTGTATAAAAATCAGTTCTTGTATAAAAATCAGTTAAAACCTTTTCTAATAAATATACAAAATATGTTTCAAACGATAAGAAATACGCATCAGTACACTGGAGTGGTGTTAATAAGTGTGCACTTTTTAGACCCATCTGGTTGGTGGTCTGGGAAGATAGGAGAGAAGGAAGGACTCTTCCCTGGGAATTATGTGGAGAAAATCTGAATATTTTTGGTTCTTTACTAAGAGCATAATCTGCATCAAAATATGCTGTGTCATATCCAAGTTTTGCTATGTCGCATTACAAATTGCTGTGTCACAAACGAATAAGTACGATAATTTTCTTCATGTGTTTGTAAAATGAAACCAATTTTAATATGGTTGGCTCTCTAGCGCTTTGAGTGGCTGCTTGCATTTTATCGAAACTCCAAATTAATTTCTAATCATTCTTGCTTAGTTATGTTATTTCTATGGAAGTTTAATAACATTTTTATGTTTTAACAAATCAAAGTTTAAAGATTTCTTGAATTAATCAACGTTTGTTTCACACGAAATTATTTTCTTAATGAAACAGGTATCGCTAACATTTCTATGTGAATTTATTGATCGCCTTGTAACTAACCTTCGATTGTAACCCCCCATATATATCTGGTGTTGTATCTCGCACTAATTACTTACACGAGTGCTTTATTCAATTTGTATCGAATTTCTATGAAACCAGTGCTACCAGCATAGAAATCTCACTGTTAACTCCACAGTATGATTTCTATGAATATATCAGCGATACTGTAGTGTGCCTTTTGTCGAGCCATTTGAGAGATCTCTCACAATAGAAATCAGCACCCACTTATCCACCATTTGCACGTTAAATTGTGGGAAATGATACAAGACATTTCGCTCGTTTATTTTAACTTTTTATTGTTTAAATTCATCATCGCTTCGAGACCAAATTTAAGGATTTATATTCCAGAAACTTTTAACTAAGCTGCCTTTTGCACTTTTCCCGCAATTTCTCTTTTTCTAATCCATGTGTAACGGACAAGTTATATAGCGCACTTGGTAATCAAGTGCATATGCATTGTATTTGCGCATTTTATCGAATAAACATATTTAGCAAGTTGTTTATGATTTTTTTGTGTCTTAGCATGGTTGGTTGGTACGTCGTCTTTTAGCCGAAAGGTTGTAAGTTTGAAACTGTTCGCTAGCTAGTCGGTTGTGTCCTTGGGCAAGACACTAAACGGACATTGCCTGGACCCAGCAAAATTAATGGGTCTTACTTAATTGAAGGAATGTCTCAATCATATACAACACACTGCAATAGCTTCGGTAACCCGACGATGGGCGCGAGGTGATCTGAAGATTGCTCGTGTGTTAACCTCCTTGGTTTTCCTATTTACGGGGATAAATATGAATATCCTAGACCATTGGTTCTTAAACTGGGTTCGATCGAACCCCAGGGGTTTAGCGGAGATAAGGAAAAGTATACACACGCTATGTGTATAGCAATCACAATGTTCACTTTGGGCTCAAATTTTTTAACAGATATATTTTGAATTTCAACCAAGGGTTCGGTGAATACCCGCATAAAACTTGCGGGGTTCGGTACCTCCAACAAGTTTAAGAACCACTGTCCTATACTAATACATAGAAATATTAATTTGCACAGTTTCTCACTTTTGCTCCAAAGTTCCCCGGTTCGTTCTTTATTAACAAACACAAACAGTCGTTAAACCACGTCATCAAAGAGAATACAGAGACTGTTCATTCGTTTTGGTGGAATTCATTTTATGTATCCTAGAATATTAGTTAAAACTTAATAAATTTTGACCCAATCAGTTCTATGGCCAGACTTGCCACAAATGTATCAACAAGCCGTTTAATGGTAAAGCTTCGCGAAAACGCGAACCTATATATAATGCTGCTCAGCGACGAATGAAACAAATCTGAATTTCAGACGAAGCGTTTGTTATACATGTTTTTCAAATTTTTACCTTTTTTACGTGCCAGGTTTCGAACCCACAATCGGCTCTTCACCAAGACCGCTTTTTTATGTAGTGGTATATGCATCGGCTGCGCTAACCATTCGGCCACACGACTTACCTGAGCTCATAAATGGCGAGCTATTTAGTGATGTGTATTACATTTCTATGGATTCGCTAATGCGTATAGTTCTCTTAGTGACGTAGCTTTAATCCATTGTTAAGCGATTGTGAGATCATAACAGCTGTGTCCGGTCGATTGTGTATGGCGTGTTAAATAAGCAGCAGTGATTTATTATTCTAGAAAGTTTATTAGTCCCTCAAACTAAATATTTAGTTTATTTCAACAAGACTTCACGAATAAAATAGTCGTTCAAAGGGAAAGCACCTGGGATAGCCGTGATTCTAGCAGAGAAGTAAATGTAAAGGAAATAAGAAAAGGAGGGAAACTGACACTAAAATGAATATTATTACATTAGAGTTAGTTTTAAACATGGGGTTGGAGTTAAGGTTAATTATGGGGTTAAAATTCCTGTTTAGGGCAGGGTTTAAATTAGTTTTCGTAATTTTAGTGAGCAGTTTCCCTCCTTCCCACTTTAAGGAAAATCGGGAAACTAATTTAACTTAAAACCGGGCAACACTAAAAGGAGGGAAAGAGGGAAGGAGGGAAGGCAGGAATCTGCACAGTAATATTACAGAACCTAATTTAAACCCTGCACTAAACACTAACCTAAACCCCCAAACTAACCCTAACTCCAACCCCAAGTTTAAAACTGACTAATGTCACAATTTTCATTTTAGTGAGTAGTTTTCCGCTTTCGCTTCTTTTAGCTTTCCCCCTTAAAACCTAAACCTAACAATTTAAAGTTTAATTACTAATTACAAAAGCAACATAGCAAACAACTTGTGGATGGTGCACGTCATCATGGGAGCATTAAACATGAATACTTTCCCAAACCACTCCTACTAAAATTTTTTTCAATTTGCATACATTTATCGCGTGCATTATTTATCTCGCTAATTTAGATTGTACCTCAACCTTTAGCTCGTTTAAATTTAATAAAGTTTGGTTATTTCGATCAACACCTTGTGTTTTGTATCTTAGTATGTGGTCCAACATAGCAAACTACTTGTGGGTGGTGTGTCATCATTAAGTGTGCTCATGGAAGCATTTAAAATGTAAACTTGGAGTTTGGGGGAATTACCTCCCTGCTCACAAGTGACACATTCTGCTGGGAGCCTCTAATTACTACAGGATCACTTGGAACTCTAACCCTAACTGTCAAAGGGCTCCTACAGTAATTAGAGGCACTTTACAGTATTAAAGGCATTCTGCAGAAATTAAATTTCAAAAAAAACTTTAAAAATTAAATTACAACATTAAAAACTCTCTCAGGTGAATCGTGAATAGGTCTTATCAATTCGACTAATCATCAGGTGAATAAGCTGTATCAATTCGAGTGACACTTGACCAAACTGGAATCCGGCGTATTATCTTGCCCCATGGAATAAATGGAGAAAATAAAACTTGCGAATAAAAACTCAAATTCGAACCACAACGGAGCAGTCGATGTCTTGAAGAGTCGACAGCGATTCGGAAAATCTGATGACAAAGCCATTGATGATGTCACAGAGATGACACAATTGCGACCCCGAGCAGGGGTCAACACGTCGTACATGAGCGAACGAACCCCACCACCCGACGACGTGGTTTATCTCGAGCGCGAAATTCTCCCCACTGACACCTTGCACTCATTTGCTCTCTTGTATGGATGCACTGTAAGTTGTGTTGGTTCATTTGTAATAAGATTGTGGAACGCATGGTGGGTCACTGTTTAAAGTTTTAGGTCGTAATCATGCAATACAAGAACAATTATGGTTTACATGGAGTTTAAATTAATGGTGTGTTTGGTTCATTTATATCCTCGTGGGTGGGAAGCCAGGCTTTATCCACGGGTATCGTAAGACACCTCATGCCCACAGTCGAGTTGCTGAAGCTATTTCAGTGTGTGGATGGTTGGTTCATTTATATCCTCGTGGGTGGGAAGCCAGGCTTTATCCATGGGTATCGTAAGACACCTCATGCTCACAGTCGAGTTGATGGAGCTATTACAATGTTTGGAGTGTTGGTTCATTTATATCCTCGTGGGTGGGAAGCCAGGCTTTATCCACGGGTATCGTAAGACACCTCATGCCCACAGTCGAGTTGCTGGAGCTATTACAGTGTGTGGATGGTTGGTTCATTTATATCCTCGTGGGTGGGAAGCCAGGCTTTATCCACGGGTATTGTAAGACACCTCATGCCCACAGTCGAGTTGCTGGAGCTATTACAGTGTGTGGATGGTTGGTTCATTTATATCATCGTGGATGGGAAGCCAGGCTTTATCCACGAGTATCGTAATACACCTCATGCCCACAGTCGAGTTGCTGGAGTTATTACAATGTGTGGATGGTTGGTTCATTTATATCCTAGTGGTTGGGAAGCCAGGCTTTATCCACGGGTATCGTGAGACACCTCATGCCCACAGTTGAGTTGCTGAAGCTATTACAGTGTGTGAATGGTTGGTTCATTTATATCCTCGTGGGTGGGAAGCCAGGCTTTATCCACGGGTATCGTAAGACACCTCATGCCCACAGTCGAGTTGCTGAAGCTATTACAGTGTGTGGATGGTTGGTTCGTTTATATCCTCGTGGGTGGGAAGCCAGGCTTTATCCACGGGTATCGTAAGACACCTCATGCTCACAGTCGATTTACTGGAGCTATTACATTGTGTGGATGGTTGGTTCATTTATATCCTTGTGGGTGGGAAGCTAGGCTTTATCCACGGGTATCGTAAGACACCTTATGCCCACAGTTGAGTTGCTGAAGCTATTACATTGTGTGGATGGTTGGTTTATTTATATCTTCGTGGGTAGGAATATCTATGTGAGCTTGTATTATATACAAAAAAATACAATTTGCACTATACATTTAATAAAAAAAATTTAAAAAACACTGAAAGAAATTCCCTGACCACAAACTTTAACCCCAGATGAACGACATCAAGAGAGCTAACAACCTCATCAACGAACAAGATTTCTATGGACTTCGAACGATAAAGATCCCAGTGAAACGGCATGGACTTCTCACCGAACCCGAGGAAGAATCCAAGCGTCGCCCCGTCACCACCTCCATTGGAGGGAGTCCTAACAATGACGTGTATGTGGGGGAAGAGATGGACTCTGCTGACTCAGCGGAAAATATTTCCTTGTTATCAAATTCGCTGAGTCGTGTCGATAAAAACGACGCGAACAAATTCCTCAAAAAAGTCGACAAAGAAATTCGGAAAACTGTGCGAAGCAGTGACGTTTTGGAACGAAACGAAATATTGGAGGAAGTTGTCTCTTCCCTGGGGTCGGTGGGGTATCGACCGCTACCCCTACCTGGGGCTAAGGACGACTGTAGTGGGGCAGATTGGGGGGTGAAATGGTGGGTTCTTCTGTTAGGGTTTCTCGTTGTATTCTTTATATTAGCCATCGGTGGGTACGAGTATTACCATATGGCGTCCATAGAAATATCAAACTCAACGCCAAATAGATAATTTTGTACGTCCCTGTAAGAATATTTTATTTCTATGTTTGTAAGAATATATTTATTCAGAGACATCTGAGGTGCGTGGGGTGGGGAAGTCCCTTATCTTCCCAAAACTTGTAACTTTCCCGCTGGCCACCCATTCCTACTACCCCCCCCCCCCTACCCTCTACTGCCACCGTGTGTTCCTTCCCATTTGTGCACGATATAACACCGCCTCTTGTGACGTCATAGTAGAATTTATTTGTTTGTCGCCCCTCCATAGAATAGATGTTTTCACTGTTCTAGTTCGTAGCGGTGTGGTCCGCTTATGACGTAGTTATTAATCGAAGGTGGAAAGTTGGGAACTGTGCAATAAATCAAGAATCTTAAAGTTTGGGTCGAATTTTTATGTCGAAACTTGGAAATTGAACGATTCGATGTTATATCAGAACGATTAGTCTGGTAGGTGAGTGCGTCGCCTTTCAATCCAAAGGTTGCAGGTGCGAACCTGTTCGAAAGCTAGTCGGTTGTGTCCTTGGCCAATGCATTTCATTAAACGGACATTGCCTGAACCCAGCGAATAAAGTGGTTGAAGGGGTTCTATACCAAATTGAAGGAATGTTTTAATCACACAAAACACTGCAATAGCTACTGAAATCCAAACTTTGAAATTGCGGTGGTTATATAGCGGGATGGCCAACCGTTGTGTTACCGAGAGATATGTATCACTTGAGCGGTGGCATGTCGTTGTTACCGTTGTTATGATAATGGTCATTATGACGTCATAGATACCACACATTCTCCGTTGGTACAAGAACATTTGTGATGTAATAACAAACGATTATGATGAAGTAGAACCGGTCGGTGATTGATTGATGAGTTTATGAGATTAAGCTGTGTATAATAAACAACCGGGCAATATATGTGGTGGTTGTTTCGTTGAATGAACGGGTATTTTAATCTCATGGTGTTGTGTTGGCCACGTTGTCAATAATGCGGAAACACTTAAAAGGAAATGGTTTGAACTTAGCACCGGTTATTACCCGTTGTAATCAACGCTGCTGCAATATGTACAATGGAAATAAAAAGGAAGTCCATGCAATTATAGTTTCTTAATGTGCAATGTATATTATTTCGAATCCAAATATTCGAAATAAACGTAATATTTGGATTCGAATCCTACCGGATTCGAATTCGGAAGATTCAATATTCTAGTTTGTGCATCCCTACTTAGTGCACCTCCGAGAGTCGAGATAGCGCGGAGGGAATCGCAGATCGCATCAGGTGTTGTAACCGGCTTACCTGGGTGCCTACAAGGAACAATCTAGCGAAATAGGCAGCGGCCTGCAACGGCTCCCTACAAGTACGACCTAAACCTAATAACCCAGAGTTAAGGCAATGTCCGCTAATTGTCTGTTACCGACAGCAGGTAATTGTATCTTGCCCAAACACACAACCAACTAATCAAATAAACCACACTTGGTACCAAAGAGCTGTATTTTAATAACCTTCGCTCAAGTTGAACAAAGTTGTAAAGTCACCTACTTTTCCAGCTTGTTGATATTTCCTGTTAATTTCCATCAGTATTGGGACAGTTAACTAACGATGCTTTACCACGCTCAGTTTCGAACCCACGATGGGCTCGTCGTAAACATCGTTTCTATTTATAATTCTGTATCACTAGCTTTAACCATTCGGCCACACGACCGCAATCTTTTGGTCAGTTTTGCACATTTTGAAACTGTATGTTCTTACATCGATGTTAATACAAAACTTTGTACAAAAGCAAGTTTTAACATTTGAATTTCAATGAGAGATCCAGTAATATGAAATAAATTAAAACATATCTATACAAGATGCTACAAATATTTGAATTTCACAGGATATTATAAGCGTGCAGACTTCCACCGTTGCCGCAATGTCTGTTTTATAATAACGCAAAAAATTCCCTGCGCATTTAAATAATTATCACATTAAATCAGAGGTGGGCAGCTTCTCTGGTCGGCGGGCCAGATGTGGGAAAATGAAGTCGTTGGTGGGCCGAGTATTAGATGAATAATATTCACTAACCTAACCACATATCTATTCACTAAATTATTGCCATGGTTTCCAAGTTTCGTCGAATAATGACGACTAATGTTGTACTATTTTATTACCGCAACACTCTGACCATACAGTAGACATATTGCTTTGTTGCCGACGTTTGTAAAAATACTTTGGTATCCAATCTCTGTTAAATGCTAGGCACTCTCTTTCAATTATACGTGTCTTAGGATATTCCATGGTTAATAATCCTTAATAATTTATAAAATACATTTATATTTAGAATTTAAATATAACTGATAACATGTAAAAAAATTAACCCTAGCAGTCACGTTGTTACACAGTACCCAGTAGTGGGTAATGTTTACAACGCCGTTTGCTTTGACCTTATGTTTCTTTAAAAAGTGTGTTAATACAATTGTTTGTTCACTAAGGTAATTGTTATTTCACCAGCTCGCATTAACAGTGCGGTAGGAGTAGAGTGATAGGCATCTTTTAGGAATGATGCGTCGGACCACATTACAGAGTGTGGTTGGATACAGACAGCGGGCCGGACCTGGGCCACATTATAGGTTATTATTAGATACAGTCTGGGGGCCGGTCAAAATCCCTTCATGGGCCGGACCCGGCCCGCGGGCCGTATGTTGCCCACCCCTGCATTAAATCGTCTAACCGCAGCGCCGCTTTTCCAGCGGTGTTTATTGCTTTGATCGGCGGTTTGACCTAGGGTTACGTTTACCTAGATTCAATACAGGACTACTGACGACGCACTCCCGTTTTCCCCATGTTCTTTCCATTACTAAGTATTAGCTAGAGAGAACAGTAGGCTAACATCGGTTAACGGTTAACGGTTTTTTTCTTTGATCAGTTAACCGTTATAAGAATCTGGGTTCTTGCACAGCCCTCGCAGACACATAAATATTTGGTATATTCTTTCCGTATTGTTGACGCTGAGCTGCGTATTAACGACCATGCAATATTCCAGCGGGGGAAGTAGTTAGATTAAACACTTAAACTCCTGGCTTAATCTTTTAGCTTTGTAAATCGTTAGTATCACCAGTTAGTTCGAGGCATAGGGCCGATTGTGACGTCATACAATTTCGCGTAACATTTTACTGAAGTCGCCGCCTATGATTATAAGTATGTAATCACACTGGCCAAAGAGGTAGTCAGCTGAAGCAGGAATTTTTGACGATCTTGCCACTTTAACTGGAGTTTGCTTTTTAATAAAGAATAGGATTCGATATTCTGGATTCGAAATAACTATTCTAGAATACCAAGATATTCTAGTTTGTGCATCCCTATGCACTAGTTAATTGAGGTTTTCCGTTTAAACTTCCTCGACGAACCACTGTCTTCTGTGGTTTTGTCGATCAACTTCTCAGTAGTTTTATAACATCAATTGTATTGAGCAATTGAGGCGAATAACTTGGTACCAATTGCGAGTTAAATCGTTAGATCTTTCAACGACATAGATTCCAGATAAAACTCTCAGTAATCGTCACATACAAGATGTTACTTAATGCGTTAGGTGCTCTCTGTTAAAAGCCTCATGAGCCAAAGTCAAATAAACTTCTGTAGGCAAAGTATCCAGCAGCTGCGGTAAAAATCGTAAACCCAATAATAATATTTCAGTGATGACGCAATGTCAGCGTAAATGCCGGCTGGGCGATCACAAATCTTAGGTAAACACCTGAGGTCGCTACATACTAAAAGGGGAACGATCTAAAAGATCTCTATAAAGATCTATTTTACAACACACTGCAATAGCCCCGGTAACCCGACGGTGGGCGCGAGGTGATCTGACGATTCCCCGTGTGTTAACCCCCTTGGCTTTTCCATTTACGGAAATAAACCTGAATATCTTCCTCTACTCTTTTCTCGGGGGTTGGAGCCTGGATTTAACAGAAAATAAATAATTCAGCCAGTCAACGAATGGTAGCTCTATACTCCATTTATTTCACATTTCAAAGAATTAATTCTGCCACAAGTAGCACTAGAGTGCGAACATAGAAATATCTAAGTGCAGATAATGAATTTTGTGAGGGAGTGAGTGAATAAAAGAATAAATTTTCAACAAACGAAACAAATCTTAAGCAGTGACGTGTTCGATAGCTGTACAACAGGGTAATATAATATACGTGGGGATTAATATGAGGCGTTCCACTTGTTTCTACGTCCGAATACAACTCGCACAACATAAACACTTGTACAATGGTCGCATAATAATTCTTCACTCTATGCATGCAATAAGATACTCCAGGTCAAATAACCACATAACATCATGTAACATAGGAATGTACCAACAGATAAAACACTTGATATTTTGCTGAGGTCAGCATTATTTCCCGTACATGGTAAAATCGCGCACAATTATTTCTATGACGACATAGTTGGCTTTGTGGTACTGGTGTGACGTTTCAAAAGAACCAGCAGCTCATATATGCCATAGGAAGTCAGTTACAGTTAGTTCTGATCTAATGCTTGACCGAAAGGTGAGCGCGGTCAATGTTTATAAAGAATTCTATAAAATGGTCTCGGTAACGGGACTTTCCCCGATTTGGAACTCGGTAAATTCAAGATAAACTGTGGTTTGGTAAATTGTGGGGGATATACACATGGTAACAGTCGAGTTAATAAGCACTTTTGACGAGAGAATCTAACCCGTATACAGCTTGCATAATATAAAGCGTGGTATGGTAAAGCATATAGGAATCAACAGTTAATAAGAACGCAAAATACATAGCTACAAACAACCTAGTACGGATATCGGATATTCAAGTCTCTATAACCCGATATCAATACGAACTCTATAAGAACGCGAAATACACAGCTACTAATAATATCTAAGATTCATGTACAACGTATCTCACTGCGGGGCGCCGAAGTACCCGAACATATAGACTCCAGCGCTTATGACAGCCACAAGCAGAACCTGCAGGAGTCGTTTCGCCCGTGGGTCCTGGTGAATGCTGGTGATCTTTCGAAGATCTTCCTGGGTTTGTGTGTCTCCCCCTGTCGCCTGGGTGGCGCTAAACCCACAGAACCAGTCGTAAGCTCGTCGCATCTTTGATCGGCTTTCTTCAACTTCGAATGGAATTATTAAAATTTACTGACAAGTCACTGTTACTACGGAAAAACATCCACACAATGTAATAGCTCCAGCAACTCGACTGTGAACATGAGGTGTCTTACGATACCCGTGGATAAAGCTTCCAACCCACTAGGATATAAATGAACCAACCATCCACACACTGTAATAGCTCCAGCAACTCGACTGTGGGCATGAGGTGTCTTACGATACCCGTGGATAAAGCCTGGCTTCCCACCCACGATGATATAAATGAACCAACCATCCACACACTGTAATAGCTCCATCAACTCGGCTGTGAGCATGAGGTGTCTTATGATACCCATGGTTAAAACCTGACTTCCCATCCACGATGATATAAATGAACCAACCATCCGCACACTGTAATAGCTCCAGCAACTCGACTGTGGGCATGAGGTGTCTTACGATACCCGTGGATAAAGCCTGGCTTCCCACCCACGATGATATAAATGAACCAACCATCCGCACACTGTAATAGCTCCAGCAACTCGACTGTGGGCATGAGGTGTCTTACGATACCCGTGGATAAAGCCTGGCTTCCCACCCACGATGATATAAATGAACCAACCATCCGCACACTGTAATAGCTCCAGCAACTCGACTGTGGGCATGAGGTGTCTTACGATACCCGTGGATAAAGCCTGGCTTCCCACCCACGATGATATAAATGAACCAACCATCCGCACACTGTAATAGCTCCAGCAACTCGACTGTGGGCATGAGGTGTCTTACGATACCCGTGAATAAAGCCTTACTTCCCATCCACGAGGATATAAATGAACCAACCATCCGCACACTGTAATAGCTCCAACAACTCGACTGTGGGCATGAGGTGTCTTACTAAGCACCTGGATAAAGCCTGGCTTTACATCCACTAGGATATAAATGAACCAACCATCCACACACTGTAATAGCTCCAGCAACTCGACTGTGGGCATAAGGTGTCTTACGATACCCGTGGATAAAGCCTGGCTTCCCACCCACGATGATATAAATGAACCAACCATCCGCACAATGTAATAGCTCCAGCAACTCGACTGTGGGCATGAGGTGTCTTACGATACCCGTGAATAAAGCCTTACTTCCCATCCACGAGGATATAAATGAACCAACCACCCACACACTGTAATAGCTCCAGCAAGTCACAAAGTACCCACCAACAATAGATTCTGTTGTTGGTTTCTCTTCCAAAATCGTCATCGCCAACTCTTCTTCCAAATTGTCGGTCCGAGGGGAAGTCCAATGACGTGTCCACCAGGTGGAACGATGGAGCTGGAATAGTTGATTTCTATGTTGTCACGCCAACCAAACAGCTTATTCGGTCGGTTGTGTCCATGGGCAAAACACTTGGAAAACATTGCCTGATCCCAGTGTATTGATAGGTTCTACCAAAACAGAATAAACGTCTTGATCAAACTTAACACATTGTAATAGCTGTGGTAACCCGACATCTCTTATATCTGCAAGAGCATTCGTTCACGTCAACGACAACTAGTTGTGGGAACACATATGTTGCAGTTTAACTGAGGTGTTCTATGCAACAATGTTAATCGCATTCAGACATTGTAGGAGAATTACCGCAAATCCACATTAATCTGCAGTTCAACTGGCAACTTAGAAATGCTACCAGTCCACCACTATGTAGATTGAACAGTGGAAGGAGTTAAGTCCGACCGAAATGCCTGGTGGGTCGGTGTGTAGTAGATATTGCTTGAACCCAGCAGATTAATGGGTCTTACTAAAATAAAGGTAGATGTGAATAATTCACAACACACTGCAATAGCTCCGGTAACCCAAAGTCGGCGCGAGGTGATTTTAAGCCTTGCGTTTTCCCATTTACGGGGCTAAAACATAAATATCCTGTCTTACCTTAAATATTGGTATATCTCGTGGCACAAACTAAGTAATGTAAACGACTTTTAACTACTTAGGCCGGAGTGACTATAACATTTAAACTTTGGTTTGCATCAACACAGACGCACGCACTTGGTGACCCCGACCAAACTCACCAAATATTTCGACGGTTTCTCCGTGAACAAGCTGACGATGATTGCCACAATGATTGTCGTCATAAATATGATTATTGCGTAATACATGAAGTTGATTTTGGTGATGAAGTCATGGTACCACTGGGGTCTGTGAGAAGTTTGGAATTTAAACAACAGAAGAAGTTGTTGAAAGGGGTCCTTGACCACCCTACCCAGCAACAAGGTATTTTAAGCCCCATTTACACAAAAAAATACGTTGGCATAAAAATATAAACCCAATAAACTTTAAAGGCAGGTTAGGGATTAGGATTGATACCATCTATGCAGATATTCAAACTACCAAATTGTCGTTGATTGTAACTAGCATGGCATAAGGTACACTTCTCTGTGCCTACTAGAATAATTTAAGTTTCTCGTAATTTGACAATTTAAACGACAACAGTCTCGCGCCTTGTATGGTTTCGGTCTAAGATCACCAGCTCGCGTTTAACACACGATTTTCATTTCTAACACAAAAAACAAACATGGTTTGGCTGCGTTTAAGGTAAAGTGCTGGGAAACCCCCAACCACGATCACATAGGTTAGGACCTAGAGAATCCCCCAACCACGATAAATATTATGGGTTCTAGTTATTCCCAAAAAAACAGAGAATTACACAACGTCCCGATATTAACCCACAATCCACCCCCCAACCTGCCACCCCCACCTTTCATCGGGCACCAAACAGTTGCCGGCTTGACTTTGGAACGAGAACACAATGATCATTCGGACAATGCCCACCACAAACCCAGCCATCATTCCCCAGAATGCCCCCTGGGAATGATGCAGATGGCTAATTATACATATTTGTTTTAAATGTCATGTTAAACAACTTTCCCTTTGTACATTTGCCTTTTTTTATTATTTGTGACATATGTATTACTGCAAAGCATAACTGACCAAAATATGACAACGCTTGTTCGAAGGCATAATAATGGAGCTTGCCCACTTGGTAAAAGTTTAATTTCCAAGGTAAGTTAAATGTGATAGAGAATAACAAACAGTGCGATTAAAACACAATTGATGGATAATTTATGTCATTCCGATCAAGTACCTCAAACTTTGGTTAGTCTAACGCATTTCATACAGAGCACACTAATATTGTGTCGGGTTATAGCTTTGCCGGATGAAAATAACATTTTGATCTAAAAATATTCATAACAAGTAATTTTTTACCAAAAAATTTTCACAACAAAAATTTGTGAAAACTATCAATTTTCCGACCCTGAATCTTATGTCATAATTGACTTGGTTAATCTGATGTCAATGTTACCCACCTGTTCGTTGCACCGGGTCCAGAAGACCCCCAGGAGGAATATGGCAGCGATAGGAGGGGAGAGGTACCCGCTGATCTCCTGGATCGTGAGGAAGAGTTGGCCATCTTGGAGGAGAAGCATCACTGGCACCTGGGTGGGTGGGGGATGGGGAGGTTATTATCCATGGTTTCTAATATTTAATGACGACAGTCGTTGTGGCGATCATCGTCGATTGCACGTCATCGTCAGTTTGTTCACAAAGAAAACGCCGAAATAATTAACATCTATAAATAATTAACATCCATCCATGGTTTGTTATTGGGGATATCAAGAAAAACTTTAGTAATTTAGTGAGTGTGTCAGCAGAAAGATTCCGGGATAAAAACCAGCTGCTAGCTAGTCGGTTGTGTTCTTGGGCAAGGTACTTAACGGGCATTGTCTGAACCCAGTGGAGTAATGTTTCTACCAAATTGAAGGACTTTCTTAAATTCTAAAGAAACCACACAACACACTTTAATAGCTCAGCTAGGATGAATGATGTATTTGACTGTTGTTTGTTTTATAGTATCACCTGCATTATTTCACACGGGAGAAAAAACGAATATTTTCTTGTTTAAAAGAACATACAAGTGTTCATTTTCCACTGGTATGAGAAAAGTATGGATGTGAATACTGAATGCATTGAACAATTGATGATATGATGATGCATCTTGATAACCAATGTAATGTACTTTATATTCTACCATCATACACCCCAATATGACGCGCACATGAAGGTACCCACCCAAGCAATACTGAGTCCCACCATCACCAACACCCACACTCTTCCTACTAACATCATTTCACGAACCGAACATTTCGGTCGAATCGCTCGTTTCCATATGTCGATTGTGAATATTGTGCTCGAGCTGAAACATAGTGTTGTTGGTGTAATATATGTTTAACCCAGGTATCCTGGGTTCGAATCCATGCCAGGGTTGGAGAACCAGGGATCCTGGGTTCGAATCCAGGCCAGGGTTGGAGAACCAGGGATCCTGGGTTCGAATCCAGGCCAGGGTTGGAGAACCAAAGATCCTGGGTTCGAATTCAAGCCAGGGTTGTAGAACCAGGGATCCTGGGTTGGAATCTATGCCAGGGTTAGAGAACCAGAATTCCTGGGTTCAAATCCATGCCAGGGTTGGAGAACCAGGGATCTTGGGTTCGAATCTATGCCAGGGTTAGAGAGCCAGGGATCCTGGGTTCGAATATATGCAAGGATTGCAGAACCAGGGATCCTGGGTTCGAATTCAAGCCAGGGTTGTAGAGCCAGGGATCCTGGGTTGGAATCTATGTCAGGATTAGAGAACCAGGAGTGCTGGGTTCGAATCTATGCCAGGGTTGCAAAACCAGGAAAGCCACCTGTTAAATATTGAGTCAAGATCGCTCATGAGTGCAGCAATCATGACGGACATCATCAAACCCCGGGCACCAGTTGGCATGACACCAAGCACAAGACGAGGGAACGCAATGTTGGAACATCCACTTTCACTCTGGCAAACCGAGTAACAAACCGCTGGGTCCACACATGCTACTTCATCTGGAATAATAAAGTGTTGTGATGTCATTATATTTGTTGTGATGTCATTATCTTTGTTGTGATGTCATTATCTTTGTTGTGATGTCATTATCTTTGTTGTGATGTCATAATCTTTGTTGTGATGTCATTATCTTTGTTGTAATGTCATTATCTTAGTTGTGATGTCATTATCTTTGTTGTGACGTAATTATCTTTGTTATGACATCATAATTACATATTGTGATGCCATGGAAAATAGCTGCAACCACCTCCCACCTGTATAAAGGATCCGACTAATCAATCCCGGCATAACCATGATGAACAACGGGAGGATCTTGAGGAGGCCGGCAAATATGGTGGCTCCCTGGGCGTGGGAGAGACTCTTGGCTGCTAGAGCTCGTTGGACAATCACCTGGGTGGGAATGGGGTTATTTGGGGGGTTCCCCGTGTTTTAGTGCGGGTGAGAGTAAAGTGGGGGGAATCTGCATGAAGCTTGGGGATTTAACGTGGGTCGTATATTATTATTCAAATGTAACCCATATGGGTTAATTTTAGGTTATGGTTTAAAAAGTAATGGATTGATTATGGGTAGGTTGGGGATTCGAAGCTGGTTGGGGTAAAACTATAAATTTAGGAATATCAACCAACCTGGTCGGCACACCAGTACCATATGGAAGCCGGGGTTTGTCCGAATATGAAGCCCGGCCATGGCACATTGGGGTCGGTGGGCTCGCGTAGCATCACGAATGAATCGTTCAACGGGTAACCACATCCTGTCGAGTATGGTAATATACCTCATGCCCACAGTCGAACACAGTGAATCACCTCATGCCCACAGTCGAACACAGTGAATCACCTCATGCCCACAGTCGAACACAGTGAATCACCTCATGCCCACAGTCGAACACAGTGAATCACCTCATGCCCACAGTCGAGCACAGTAATACACCTCATGCTCACAGTCGTGCACAGTAATACACCTCATGTACACAGTCGTGCACAGTAATACACCTCATGTACACAGTCGTGCACAGTAATACACCTCATGCACACAGTCCAGCACAGTAATACACCTCATGTCCACAGTCAAGCACAGTAATACACCTCATGCCCACAGTCGAGCACAGTAATACACCTTATGCCCACAGTCGAGCACAGTAATACACCTCATGTCCACAGTCAAGCACAGTAATACACCTCATGCCCACAGTCGAGCACAGTAATACACCTCATGTCCACAGTCCAGCACAGTAATACACCTCATGTACACAGTCAAGCACAGTAATACACCTCATGCCCACAGTCGAGCAGAGTAATACACCTCATGCTCATAGTCGAGCACAGTAATACACCTCATGTCCACACTCGAGCACAGTAATACACCTCATGCCCACAGTCGAGCACAGTAATACACCTCATGCCCACAGTCGAGCACAGTAATACACCTCATGCCCACACTCGAGCACAGTAATACACCTCATACTCACAGTCGAGCACAGTAATACACCTCATGCCCACACTCGAGCACAGTAATACACCTTGTGCCCACAGTCGAGCACAGTAATACACCTCATGCCCACACTCGAGCACAGTAACACACCTCATGCTCACAGTCGAGCACAGTAATACACCTCATGCCCACACTCGAGCACAGTAATACACCTTGTGCCCACAGTCGAACTCAGTAATACACCTCATGCCCACACTCGAGCACAGTAATACACCTTGTGCCCACAGTCGAGCACAGTAATACACCTCATGCCCACACTCGAGCACAGTAACACACCTCATGCTCACAGTCGAGCACAGTAATACACCTCATACCACAGTCGAGCTCAGTAATACACCTCATGCCCACAGTTGAGAACAGTAACACACCTCATACTCACAGTCGAGCACAGTAATACACCTCATGCTCACAGTCGAGCACAGTAATACACCTCATGCCCATAGTCGAGCACAGTAATACACCTCATGCCCACAGTTGAGCACAGTAATACACCTCATGCCCACAGTCGAGCAAGGTAATA
>CH000044.1:1764-17451 GCA_000149265.1 Ciona savignyi | reverse complement strand
TATCCCCCAACTTTCTGGAAACCTAGAAAAACAAGAATTTAATGAAAATGTCTGTTCTTTTAACTTTTGTGTTTTTAATAAAACAGAGTTGATGAAAATAGACTGGATTTATATGATAGAATAGGATCGTTTGGTTTAGTTTATTCATTTTTTTGTATTTAAAAATGGCAAACAAATATAATCCCGACACAGCAACGGGAAAAGACGGCAAAAGGAACGGTCGTTAACACACGTGATTAAAATGATGCAGCCAACCTAAGTAAAAGAACAATATTACGCAAACAAAATTTAATTAAGACTAAGCGAAATAGAGCCCTGAAGAAGAGTGTGCGGTAAAGCGCGACTAGTACAGTGGGGGAGCCGGCTTTAGGAGAAGGTGTGGCCCGAAAGCGTGGACCAGAGTGGAAAAGAAAAAAAACCTAAAATGAAATTCCAATAATGTCAGAAAACATTATATTCATGTTTATCTCCTTGAGTGGGAAAACCAAAGGGCTTAACACACAAGCAACCCACCGTCGGGTTACCGGAAGCTTTTACAAGGTGTTGTGTTTAATTTAGACTTTCCTTTAATTTAGTAGAACCCCATTAATTTGCTGGGTTCGGGCAATGTCCGTTAAAGGCCTTGCATAAAGACACAACCGACTAGCTAGCGACCAGTTTTAAATCTGCAACCCTTCGGCTGAAAGTCGATGCACTTAACCACTTTAATCTTCTGTCGGACGTTGAAGAAATATGAGAAAGTTGTTTTTCACTGAGTGATTGTTGCCCAGTGTTAAACATCGAGTGTTAAACATCCGATCTCTGTAATTTCCTGGTTCAATTTTCAAGCAACACCAAGATGCGTTAACTGTCACGCGAGTAATGTCATGAGTATAAGAAAAAGGTTTTACTTCAGTTGAATATGAAACGATCACGGTAAACGTTAATTAGTTTTATTAAATTGCAAGAGTAAATTCGTACACGAACTGCGTGCGTCACCCGAGTGTTACTCTCGCGGATATTTGGCCGTGATTCAAGCGATGTCCGATAAGTGTCTTGCCCAAGCACACAGCCGTTCTTCCAATGTCTGGTTTCAACCTTTTGACTTTAAACAAAGCATTATGAAGCGATATTTTAAAAATTGCTGTAGAAAGGTACAAGTAAGAAGTAGTTTTTTTTTAAATCCCCATATTCAATCCATAATCTACCATATTGGTAACAAGTTTGAAGTGTCTTGGTTTTAATAAAATACCAACCAACTCACTAAGCACTGTGAGCGCGGTGGCCCCAGATATCATGAGCACAGCTTGCAAGGTGTCGGTGTATATGACTGCAGCCAGCCCTCCAGTAATGGTGAGGAGCGCAGTGATGAGGATCAACCCGATCATTGAGAGGTAGATGTTCCAACCGAGGGATTGCTGGATGAAGAGTCCTCCGGAGTACAGGTTCACCTGGGTGGTGATTGGTGATGATGATGCGACTTGTAATAGTTAAATAAACGCTACCAGTGTTTGTAGCGTTTTGTATTTTTTAACCTATTTTTGCCTTTTTTGGTTTCTTTTATGTTTAAACTTTTGTGTCGTGACTTTGAGATTCTTTAGTAAACGGAAGGACCTGTCCGAGAGTGGTCGCTTGTTTTGTTCTGGGACTGTAATAGCATATGACTACAGGCAATTGGTGGGTGGCTACAGATATACTAGCTAAGCCCCACATGTTTACATTGTAATACTCGTAATGTCTTTGTGTAAATCCAAGGACACAAGTCAAGAAGTCAAGAACTCATATTAAGTTAATGTGTTAAAGCGCCTTATTACACAACTGGTCAAGTGATTGTAGTTTCATCACAATTTATTTAATTTAATATCTTTGGCGACCACACATGGTAACTAAATAGAACATTTATGGTTATCCATATATATGGGAAAACCAAGGAGGTTAACACATGAGTAATCATTAGAACATCTCTTCAATTTAGTATAACATCTATTCAATGGGTTGCCAATGTCCGCTTAGTGCTTTGACCTAGGGAACAGCCGACTTGCAAGCGACCAGTTTTAAACCCTTTGGCTGCAAGACGACTCACTAACCCACGAAGCTATGTGGTTGACCATCAAATGGACGTATATGGACGCTGGAATAATAATAGTTCATTAAACTCTCACAGAGACTTTGGTGAATATGTAGAGAAGAAGTGAAAGAACTGCCATGAAGACACGAAGTCGTCTCCCACCGAATCGCTTGGAGAGATATTCCGGCATCGTCACCACCTGATGGCAGTGGTGGGTTAAGTGGGTGAGGTACGTGGGCATGAGGTGTGTTACTGTGCTCGACTGTGGGCATGAGGTGTATTACTGTGCTTGACTGTGGGCAAGAGGTGTATTACTGTGCTCCACTGTGGGCATGAGGTGTATTACTGTGCTCCACTGTGGGCATTAGGTGTATTACTGTGCTCGACTGTGGGCATGAGGTGTATTACTGTGCTCGACTGTGTGCATGAGGTGTATTACTGTGCTCGACTGTGGGCATGAGGTGTATTACTGTGCTCGACTGTGAGCATTAGGTGTATTACTGTGCTCGACTGTGGGCATGAGGTGTATTACTGTGCTCGACTGTGTGCATGAGGTGTATTACTGTGCTCGACTGTGGGCATGAGGTGTATTACTGTGCTCGACTGTGGGCATGAGGTGTATTACTGTGCTCGACTGTGGGCATGAGGTGTATTACTGTGGGCATGAGGTGTATTACTGTGGGCATCAGGTGTATTATTGTGCTCGACTGTGGACATGAGGTGTATTACTGTGCTCGACTGTGAACATGAGGTGTATTACTGTGCTCGACTGTTGGCATGATGTGTATTACTGTGCTCGACTGTGGGCATGAGGTGTATTACTGTGCTCGACTGTGAGCATAAGGTGTATTACTGTGCTCGACTGTGGACATGAAGTGTATTACTGTGCTCGACTGTTGGCATAAGGTGTATTACTGTGCTCGACTGTGGACATGAGGTGTTTTACTGTGCTCGACTGTGTGCATGAGGTGTATTACTGTGCCCGACAGTGGGCATGAGGTGTATTACTGTGCTCGACTGTGGACATGAGGTGTATTACTGTGCTTGACTGTGAACATGAGGTGTATTAATGTGCTGGACCGTGGGCATGACGTGTATTACTGTGCTCGACTGTGAGCATGAGCAAGCCACTTTACATTGGTCCAACCCAGCGGTATCTAATAAGTCGTTCAAAATAAAAGTCATCTTCTGTAATAAAACCAGCCAAAAATAATTTGATTGTTTAATAAGGAAGACACTTGGGGAATACTGCCGTCAAAATGATTTAATAAAAAAGAAAGGCTCATTTTCTTACACGACACTCTACAATAGCTCTGTTAACCCTGGGCGCTAGGTGATCTGACGCGTCACCGTCCGACAATGTTCGTAAAGACGCGACATTTTCATTCGTTATTTGATATTTATTAGCTTTTGTTAATAATTGTTTGTTGCTACCACGGTTAAAATAAATAGATTTGACTAATATATAGGATAGGATATTCATGTTTATCCCCCTGAATGGGAAAACCAAGGGTGTTAACACACAGGTAATCGTCAGATCAACTCGCGCGGTTAAAAAGCGTTTCATGTTACAAAGCATCCCACACACAAAGCCCAATTACAAAGTTACAGTTTATTTCAAACATTCTATTATGGCCCCACCAGGTACATTGTATCATCGAATATATATTAATGTGTATCCCTGTGATTAGGAAAACGCAAGTATAATTAACGAACGGGCAATCGTCAGATCACCTCGCGCCCACCGTCGGGTTAACGGAACAATTGCAGTGTGCTGTGTATGATAGACATGTTCCTTTAATTTGGTAGAATCCATTAATTTACTGGGTTCAGGCAATGCCCGTTAAGTGCCTTGCCAAGGAAACAACCGACCAGTTAGCGACCAGAACGGCTATGCAACGACGCACTGACCAACCAAGCTCCTTGGTTGTACACAACTAACCAGAACAGCGGAATCCCAATAGACAACTTACCCCGGAAGTGATGTAGATGGGGGCGAATACGAACCCGAGAAGCTGGATCAATATGAGAGCCTGGGTGAGAATATAATATTAGTGTTTGTGGGGTTACTTGTACCACACTTGAGTTTATATACTGGGGGCATCTCTAACTTGCAGGCGACTTCCGTATAACAATCAACTTAATGCAACTGTTACGTCACAATGATCATTTGTGTGCTTCTAATGTCGTCACAACGAGGCAGGTTATATAAGACTCATCGAGTCCATCGTAGATTATTAACTTACTTTTATATTATTTCTATTGAACAAACAGGTTCGAATCGCAAATTGAAATGTCAAAAAAGACGTTGAATTTAATAATTATAATCTATTTGGGTCTAAACTGTCGGTTTTTCCTTTTATAGCCTGTGTTTTTATTCACCTAGGATGAAAATGTGTATTCTATGGCGTATCAACCCTCGTAACCACCGCTTACTCCCACCGTCTGATATATTTATTGTTCTCATTATTGTTGTGATTATACCGGCTTATCGTTGATACGAGGATAACGCCTTGTCTAGATGTAGACTAGACCAGTGTGTCGAATATACCACAGCACACTACTGTGCCACATGACAATGCTAGGTAAGCAACGGGAAAATAATAATATTTTTTAAACACAGTTTTTACAAAATAATAAGGATTTTAGTTTTTGCAAATTTGAATATTACGGCTATCAGACACTTCGCTAATATAATATCAAATGTATATGATAGCTTGTTAGAAGACCTCCCATTGTACATATTTGATTGCAATGTACTGTCAAATTTAGTTAGTGTCTAATTGTGCCTCCAATACAATTAAGGAGCAATGGCCATTGTAACATATTGTGACGTAATACCTTACATTGAACATATTGTGACGTAATACATACATTGAACATATTGTGACGTAACACTTACATTAAACATATTATGACGAAACACTTACATTAAACATATTGTGACGTAATACCTTACATTGAACATATTATGACGTAATGCCTTACATTGAACATATTGTGACGTAATACATACATTGAACATATTGTGACGTAACACTTACATTGAACATATTGTGACGCAATACTTACGTTGACCTCCCATGCCCCCGTAGCAATCCCGATCGCAGCACCAGATCCAGCCAACCCGATGAAATGTTCGCTTCCTATGTTGCTCACGAATAACGACGCTCCAACCTGGTGTTGACGTAATAAAGTGGATTGTTATGTCATAGATGGTGGGGTGTGACGTTTGACCGATGTTCGTTGAAACTTTCGTGGTATACAGGTAGCCGAATGTTGTAGGTCGAAACTGGTCGCTAACTAGTGGGTTGTGTCCTGTGAGTATGGTTTCGTGTCCTTGGGCAAGACACTTAACGGACATTGCCTGAACCCAGCGGATTAATGGGTTCTACCAAATTGAAGGAACATGTCTATCATATACAACACACTGCAATAGCTCCGGTAACCCGACGGTGGGCGCAAGCCCGTGTGTTAACCCTCTTGGTTTTCACTGTAACATCCCCGGTTACCCAAATCTGACGATTGCCCGTGTGATAACCCCCCATATAAAGATGACACCAACATAGCGCTATATTTCGACACGTAAATCTGGTTAATATCATCATCTAGTGTAAGAAACACCAATGCAGCGTGAACGTCATATCCGCCGAAACAAGTGTACAAGCAAACATAACATTGTTACCGGGAACCACAGCATTGTTCGTCCCGCGAGGAAATATCCGCTGATTGTCCCTCTGTTTGCGCGGCACATCGCCTGCATACAATGAATCTATTGTTACCTCAAAATGGTTTGATTGACTCACGATGCATCGCGACTAATGTCATTCAACTATTATCATCGGCGCCGCGTCCATTGTTGAATCATAATGCTCATCTTGTTGACAATCAACTCGGCTATTCTCGAATGCGGAAAGTGATCGAATGCGCAAAGCGCGAATATCTTCGAGCGACTTCGCATGAATTATGAAGTTTGCAGAAGATTGAACGATTCCTACCAACCCCACTATACACGCGGGGAACTTACAAGCGTCCGACCGATTAGCTTGGTGGGTTAGTACGTCAACTTTCAATCGAAAGGTTGCAGGTACGAAACTAGTCACTTGCTAGTTGTGTCCTTAGGCAAACAACTTATCGGACATTGCCTGAACCCAGCGGATTAATGGGTTCTACCAAATTAAAGAAACGTGTGAATCATACACAACACACTGCAATAGCTCTGGTAACCCGACGGTGGGCGCGAGGTGATCTGACGATTGCCCGTGTGTTAACTCCCTTGGTTTTACCATTCACGGGGATAAACATTGATATCCTATACTATCTTTTTCTAGTCGGTTTATGTATCGGTCGCGTTAACCATTTGGCCACACGACCGTATAGCTAATAATATACGTAGCACAATGCCAACTAATGTTACTTGACACCAAATGCATATCTGCCTTCTTTTACTTTTATTATTCTTGGGAATTTAGCAAAATGGCGCAGATGGACAGGTAGTGTGCATTTCATGGATTAATAGTGTACAAATAAATAAATAGGGATTTTAGCAAAATGGCGCAGATGGACAGGTAGTGCGCTTATCAAGGTATAATACTCACGAAAAGTCCAACGGCTATGACGAAAACAAAGTAGAGAACAATTGTGACGACATCCCACGTGTCTAGTTTGGCGCCGCTGGTGGCGAAAACAGGTGCAGTGACAGTGGTTTCAGTCATTTCGCTACAAAT
Organism: Ciona savignyi; assembly: GCA_000149265.1. NCBI lineage: Eukaryota > Metazoa > Chordata > Ascidiacea > Phlebobranchia > Cionidae > Ciona > Ciona savignyi. Next base: position 10,677 of record CH000044.1, on the reverse strand, counting down.
ATCTAAACCTGTAATGTTGAAATGAGTCGCGTAAAGCGTTCCGGTTAAATGGGTTTGGTAAAGCATAGCGATTAAATGGGTTACGTAAAGCGTAGCGGTTAAATGGGTTGCATAAAGCGTAGCGATTAAATGAGTTGCGTAAAGCGTAGCAGCTACATTGGGTGCGTAAAGCGTTACGCGTTCCGGTTAAATGGGTTGCGTAAAGCGCAGCGGTTAAATGGGTTGCGTAAATCATCTTGGTTAAAAAATACATTATTTTCTCTATATTGCAACAAAGAAGTTTTAAATAAGTGGCTGCAACAAACTAAATATCGGTATCCATTATTACAAATTATTGCTAGTACTACTTCGTATTATTATTCATATACTTTCTAAATGCTACGGCACGCAAAAGTTCACAAAACCAACAAAGTGTCATCAAGTTACTGTTCTATTACACTGGTTTAATATGAAAACGAATGACAAATTTCCGCTTTGAGTTTTGTTGACATTAGCACCACGAAATGGTCGTTGTAAAACCACTTCGTTTCGGTTATGCCTCGTGCTGAAAAGTTTAAGGTGATTCGAGGTTATTGTGTGTGTATTAGGCGACGCATATGTCATCAACACAACATTGTACGAATCATACGTCATCAACGAAACATTGGACTACACATACGTCATCAACACAATATTGGACGACGCATACGTCATCAACACAATATTGGACGACGCATACGTCATCAACACAATATTGGACGACACATACGTCATCAACACAACATTGGACGACGCATACGTCATCAACACAATATTGGACGACGCATACGTCATCAACACAATATTGGACGACGCATACGTCATTAACACAATATTGGACGACGCATACGTCATCAACACAATATTGGACGACGCATACGTCATCAACACAATATTGGACGACGCATACGTCATCAACACAACATTGTACGACGCATACGTCATCAACACAACATTGGACGACGCATACGTCATCAACACAACATTGGACGACGCATACGTCATCAACACAATATTGGACGACGCATACGTCATCAACACAACATTGTACGACGCATACGTCATCAACACAACATTGGACGACGCATACGTCATCAACACAATATTGGGCGACGCATACGTCACCAACACAACATTGTACGACGCATACGTCATCAACACAACATTGGACGGCTCATACGTCATCAACACAATATTGGACGGCTCATACGTCATCAACACACCATTGGACGACGCATACGTCATCAACACAATATTGGACGACGCATACGTCATCAACACAATATTGGATGACGCATACAATGCAGTTACTTCATATTAAATCAGAGTTTAAATGTCTGTATTTTTATAACTGGTTAAAACGGTGTCGGACGAAGTAGCATTTCGAGAAAATCGAAAATTATATTAGAATTGAAATTAGATCATAAAAAAACATTTCACAAATTACATTTCCGGCATTTCGCCCTAATTACTCCAATTATACAACTGGAATTATCTAGTTGTCCAAGTCTGGTTTTTGACTCATATGATGACCTGCATCAATCACTACTTCACATTCCTGCTCCACGAAAACCATTTCTACCCCACGAAAACCATTCCTACCCCACGAAAACCATTCCTACTCCACGAAAACCATTCCTACCCCACGAAAACCATTCCTACCCCACGAAAACCATTCCTACCCCACGAACCATTCCTACTCCACTAAAACCATTCCTACTCCACGAAAACCATTTCTACTCCACGAAAACCATTCCTACACCACAAAAACCACCCCTACCCCACGAAAACCATTTCTACCCCACGAAAACCACCCCCTACCCCACGAAAACCACCCCCTACCCCACGAAAACCACCCCCTACTCCACGAAAACCATTCCTACTACACGAAAAACATTCCTACTCCACGAAAACCATTCCTACCCCACGAAATAGTCTTAACCTTGCTGTCTGCCAGTTTCATCGAAGACGCATAAGTCATTACCACAACATATCTATCTCAGATTTCTGTCTCATATTCTACCAGATTTCCGCCGAAACTTTAATCACATCCGTCCATATGCTGCATGTAGTGCATATTACTCACATTCTATATATTAAGATGAAAGACCACACCAACCACACCACCTTGGCGGTTTATGTATTGCCTGGTTTTCGTACTTATTCTCTCCTTAGCCTTGCATTTCAAATTGTTTCACACGCAATCACAAAACAGTTACCGCTTCATAACTTCCAATAATTCTTTCCTTCCCTTCAGTTAAATATACGTACTATTCCTTTATTATTACACTGTCAACTTTTTTTGATGTTTTTAATTATGTTGTTTATGTATATCCTTTAATAATACATACGTTTGTTATATCCTTAAATTAAAAACGAATTAAAAACATGAATTCTAAAGCATAAATTAATTAATACAGAAGAAAAACATAAACTCCGAAGTAAAACTCCCATATTCCACCACCAAACACTTGCTGCACAAACTCCCAACAATTGTCTGGTTATCTTTCACCACTTACTGTAGTCACCTATGCAACCTCTGTCATAAAATTCCAATATCCTTGTAAATCGCTTCGCTGTAAAAAAAATCGCCAGCGTGGCATTATTACGTCATAACGCTCATTGTGTGGGTTTCATGCCTCATTTCCGTGGATGTGAATACGAAACGGGGTTATCACCCGGGGAATCGTCATATTACCTCGTGTCCGCCGTCGGGTAATCGGAGCTAATTATAAATTAGTTGTGTCAGAACCCAATATCCGCTTTGTAGGAGAGAACTTGGTCAAGTGGCTTGCACAAACACAGACGCAAACATCAAACAAACAAGCGAACAATAATTCGACTTAAATCTCCGGCCGAATGACTGAGACGGTTGATCAAGCATGAATTCTCAATTTCTTGCTACAAATATTTCTTGCGTGATTCGAACAGGCTCATTAAATGCTTATTTGTGTAATCCAATCTTATTAAGCATACCAACTGTCTATCTGAGCCACCTTAAGTATCGACCATACATTTGTACGCAAATAAACCCGAAATGATCCAATCACATGTATTTTTAAATTAGTGAAACAAATCTACCAGTTTGCACCACGCACAGTCTTGAGTAATCTATAAGAACAGAATAATCGAGCAAACTGTTAAATTATCATCGGCCCATACGTCCAATAGGTTGTCGGAAGTCGTCGAAATAGACGTCAACGCACGACCAAACCAAGCTACGGGAAAATGTGTCATATGGTACGGTGGTGTGGTTAATGCGACCGATACATGCACCGAATTATATACAAAAAAATGTGTTATTAACGATACAAATATTGCTTCGAAACTGAGGGCGGTAAAAAAAGTGTCGCAGAACGTTGGTGTGGTCCATTTTTCACTCGACTGACATATTTACTGATTTTGATATAAATCTGGGCTCAATGAAGAACATATAATGGGTTCGAAACACAGGCCGGTTAAATAAAATCGATAAAACAGCCTGAAACACATACAAAATAGCGAATTATAAACTATAACAACGGAAGTCCTGGGACTTTGAGTCTGAATTGTAGAGAAAAGGTTATCGAGATGGTTCAGAAACGCACTGCAATCCGATAACCAGATAGCCTCAAACAAACAAATAATGAGTAATGATGATCATACTTTTACACAAGCGTGAAAAAGAAATATTTCCCGTTAATTATCTTGTAGCCCCATTGTTTGTTACCTCACAATTTATTCTAATTTATTTGTTACGTCACAACCAAATCTTCATCTGGTATCCGTCAACTAAGCAAATGTGGCATCCAACGTAGTATATGTGACTGCTCTGGTGTGGAGATATCGCTTGTGGGTTGGAAAGGAATTTTTACAACATTTTACTTAGGTTCAGGCAATGTCCATTAAGTTCCTATAGCCGAAAGACACAACCGACTAGCTAGTGACCAGTTTTGATCATGAAACCATTTGGTTAAAAGGCGACGTGCTAACCCACCACGCTAATCGTTGGAACATACTCAGAGACACATACTAATCACTGAATCCACCGATTTGTCTGGTTGTTTAGTTCGTCGCCTTTCAGCAGAAAAGGTTAAAACTTCGTGTGTTAACCCCCTTGGTTTCTCCATTCACAGCAATCACAGGGATAAACATGAATATTCTATCCTAATCTCCTATCCTTATTAAATGCAATGAGCACAGATTCAAATATCTCACAATTTGATAGACACTTAAATACTGGTAATAACCGGCAATGCTCCACGCAATAAACTCAATACTGTACCACTGTCGGCGAAAGCGAATCGAATAAATGAGAGACTGCTGGGCACTTGGAATGGCGTCATGAACGAAACAACCAGATGCTTTATTGTAGCAGGCGCGGGAAGTAGAAACAGATGTGACGTAAGAAGAACTAGTATCTAAGGATCGAATATTAAGTCATGCGCATAGAAATAATAAAAATGCCGGTGTATCACTAAACTTGGCGTCGAATTTAAATACCGTTTAACAAAATATTAGGAATGTGGTATGATAATTGATATACGCCAAATGCAGATGTTTCATCTTGCTGTATTCGTTATAAACGACTGGATAGTTAATACACGGGCAATCAGATCACCTCGCGCCCACCGTCGGGTTACCGGAGCTATTGCAGTGTGTTGTATATGATAGATTCAATTTGGCGGAACCCATTAATACGCTGGGTTTAGGCAATGTCCGTCAAGTGACTTCCCCAAGGAACAACCGACTAGCTGGCGATCAGTTTCGTTTCTGCAACCCTTAGGCTGAAAGGCGTCGCACTAACCCACTGGACTAATCGGTCGCACTGTGTGTATGTTAAATATGGAATTGAGAAACGGTATAGAATTTTGTTATCGTACAATGATAAAGAAGGCGTTCGACCAATTATTCTCCCTATCTCTCAAATGCAAACTGACCTCACAAAAAAAACTGTCACTCAAAATCCTGACATAGGAAGTCTTAGATTTTTTTACAATTTAAAATCAAAGCTTAAATTTGCAACCTAAACCCAAAACTCTCTATTTTTAAGGAACTTTTACTCAACAAAAACAGCTAGCAGATGCACAATCAACACCTTTATTTTACAAAGCACTGCTCCACGATCTCAAAACTTCACAGCTAAACGAGAACACCGGCGTGCAGCCTAGCACATGCTGCTTTCAACCAAACAAACATTGGGGAATCACCACCATTGTTACTCAGCAAAACACCATGACTAAGAGGGTACCACGCAACAGATCGCCCGGGACGTCCTCTGTCCAATCATCAAAGAAGATTAATTTATAAAAAAATGGCTCCACTATCAGTAAATTACAAACAGAAATTGTACCTTCGTCTACATTCGAAAGGTTGTGGGTTCGAAACCACCAGAACCGTCGGTCGGTTGTGTTCTGGGCTAAGACACCTAATGTCCATTGCCTCAATCCAGTTAAATGATGGGTTCTACTAAATTAAAGAAACGTGTGTATTAGACACAACACACTGCAATAGCTCCGGTAATCCGACGGTGGGCGCGAGGTAATCTGACGATTGCACGTTTGTTAACCGCCTTAGTTTTCCTATTGGCGGCTATATTTATTTTATTTTTTCACTTTTTGAAACAGCCTAGCGTTTTATAAACTTTCTATTCATGATATGATTGCCACAAATGCCGCTTTATTCATATGGGTATCGATATATTAGAATTAGTCGCGTTAACCATTTGGCTACACGACCGTACATTTCACAGCAATAAACGTAAATATCTTTTCCGTTGTTATGTGGCGACACCTACCAATCATAAAATAGTATTGTTCAAACCGTTAGGTGGCGCTCTGAAGTAAATTTTAAATAAAACCGCAGCATGTATATTGTGCACAGGTGCAATTGCGTTGTTTTTAATTTGACTAAGAATATGTTTTAGTTCTTAAGGTTATGAATGGGGAAAACTAAAAGGAGGGAACGCGGGAAGGAGGGAAACTGCACACTAAAATAAAGAAAATGACATTAGAGTTAGTTTTAAACATGGGGTTGGAGTTAGGGTTAGTTCTAGGGTTGAGATTAGTGTTTAGGAAATGGTTAAAATTAATTTCCATAGTTTTGGTGAGCAGTTTGCCTATTCTTACTTCCTGCTTTTTCTCCCTTAAGCTTTGCCCGGCATGAATTGGGCTCAGTTTTGTTAGAGTAAGGTGTATTTGGGACTTAATTTTAAATTTTCTATTCAAATTTTCAAATTTATTGATGACTAGAGATATTTCAAAAATAATTCCGTTTAAACTTATTATATGAATTACGAGCGGCTTAAATGAGAAATTCATGAGAAAGGTCAAAGACACCACACCATTAGAGAAAAGTAAAGAAGGGAAACTGCTCACTAAATGGAAGATTAAGGCTTTAAGGTTAGTGTTAGGGCTGGATTTGGAGTTATGATTAGTTATGGGGTTAAGACTAATATTTAAGGCAGGATTAAAATTATTTTTTTATTTTTTTAGTGAGCAGTTTCTCTTTTTCCCTTTTTAGTGTTGCCTAATATCTCCCATGTATATTTGTCTGACCCATCATTCTAGTGGTTTAGTGTGATGCCTTTTAACCGAAAGGTTGCAGATTCGAAACTGGTCTCTAGCTAGTCAGCTGTGTCCTTGGGCAAGACACTTAACGGACATTGCCTGAACCCTGCGGATTAATGGGTTCTATTAAAAAGAATCCTGTAAATAGGATAATTATCTTTATCCCTGTGAATGGTAAAACCAAGGGGGTTAACACACAGGCAATCGTCAGATCACCTCGCGCCCACCGTCGGGTTAACGGAGCTGTTGCAGTGAGTTGCGTGTGATTTACACACTTTTAATTTAGTAGAACACTGTCTAAGCAGCTGAGAACTGGGTTAAAGCAATATAAGGTGGCTCAGGGATGGTATGTGATGTGTACTCAGTGTTATTTCCATACTTCTCCAAGTGGCTTTGGTTCATGTGTACTTGTACCTTACATTAATTATTTGTTGGGAAAACTTGGTCTTCAACCCAAATATGTTGATGTGTGTTGAAAGGATTATATGTCCTGACTAACTTTCATTCCTAGTTCTGTAAAAACCTCTTTCATAACCTGTTAAATTATGGGTAACACTAAAGGAAGGAAAAGAGGGAAACTGTTCACTAAAATTACGAAAACTTATTTAAACCCTCCCCTAAACACTAATCTTAACCCCAAGACTAACCCTAACTCCAACCCCATGTTTAAAACTATGTTTAATGTCATAATTATGATTTTAGTGTGCAGTTTCCCTCCTTCCCACTTTTCCGTTTTCTCTTTTAGTTTTCCCATAAAAGCATGGCAGGTATCGATATATTGTAAAACAGTGGGTAGCTCTGCATTTGTGGTGGTTTTTTTTGCATTTTTGCCTTTTTTAATTTTTTTGTTGCAATTTACTTTATAAACCTTGTGTGTGTTACGCTTTCCAGACCAGTTTCATTGTATGATTGTAGCATAGTGCATGTGATCGAAAATAGCAGACTCGTGTATGTTTTGATGACTCATGCAAAGTGCAAACGCGCTGAGCTCACGATAATAATAACAGGGAACAAACCATTATTTCTTCAATATAATAGTAAGCTCGGCAATCAGTTTAAGAGAGAAATTATATTTTTTTCATAAAGCTAAGACATTTTATTCAAATTAGGCTAGTTATAGCTCCATATTTAAATTATTACATTGTTGTTTTAGTTGTAGTAGATTATCAAGCAGATTATTACGCTTTAATGCCTGCTTGCATCTAATTCTGTCTTCATTAAATGTATATTCTAAAGTCAAAATGATTGGTCGAGATTGTTTTAGAATTGAATTGACTCTACTGGCGTAATGAAACTGCTTTGATTGTATTTGTAAAGTTAATCTTATTACTTAACTAACATAAATATTTAACTCAAAATAAGAGGGTGGCAGTGACTCGATGACTTAGCAGTCTTTTCACTGTCACCCTGGCCAGCATTAATTACGTTTTCTTTTCTGTTATGTTATTGTGGCACTGTTTTTTTATATTTTTATTATAAAATGGTAATTGTTACTATTATTCTTGCTGACTGAATAAAGTTTTGAATCTTGAACCTTATTATATTGTTTGTGTAATCCCCTATTGAGTGGTCAGGTCGCGATAACCCAAGCTCTTATAGAGTGGGCGTCGTTTGTAGCATTGTTACAATCTGACGCAGCACAATGTCCAATGTGACACATAGAACCACATAATAACCTGAAGGTGTTGCATTGCACAACTGCTAGGGATACATGATATAGAATTTCGAATCTTTGAGATTCGAATACCCAATTATCCTATAATATGCATCCCTAGCAGCTGATATGTATTTCACCACCATGTATTATGTATTTCACCACCATGTATTATGTACTTCACCACCATGTATTATGTACTTCACCACCATGTATTATGTACGGTATTGTTGGACGTATTTCACTGTAACACATTCGCTGGGAATTCCCCTACCACCCCTATTGACCCCAGGTTTGTTAGAATTAGGAAAGATGTCGAAATGTCCTCCTGTTCCTGACCTGTTGGCGTCCTCCGGTGGTGAAGATGATTCATCGGATGAGGTATGTTGTTTCTATGTTGGTGGGATATTCTAGGCCGTATCCGACCATATCAGACCGTGGTGTTTTATCACTTAAGGCCACAGTAATTTAACTCGTAAACTAGAGAGTGTCAAAGCGTGTTATCCACCACTATTTTTAAAACCCATTTTTTATGTGTGGTATATGTTTCTGGGTGTAGAAATGATCGGGTTACTTTATCACACAAGGTATGTATCACACAAGGTATGTATTACACAAGGTATCTAATACACAAAGGTATATCTTATTACACAAGGTATTTCTATCACACAAGGTATTTTTATCACAAGGTAT
>CH000045.1:344444-355390 GCA_000149265.1 Ciona savignyi | reverse complement strand
CATTGTGTGTGCACTTAGAATGTTCACTCTTGGACGTTTGCACACTGCACACTTAAATATTTGGTATGTGCACACTCAAGATCTCAGCGAAAAGTGATGTACTTTCCATACAGGGTTTCAGCCATCTAAGCGATTAAATTAATGTTTGATAACAAAAGATAAAAAAAAAGAAAAATCCTCACTGACGAGAGCTGTATGACAATACAGTTGGGGTGGTATCTCTAAAAACTACAGGACTGCTTGGAGCACATGAGATTAGTGTTTGGGACAGGGTTAGAATTACTTTCCATAGCAAATAAGAAATCCAAGCGGTCCAAGCGGCCCAAGCGATCCTGTAGTATTTAGAGGCACCCCAGTTGGTGGATTTGTTAATAACATTCGCGCTACCGATATGGTTATAGCCTATATTATAGATTGAATGTATTTTTATAGTGTACAGCTTACTAACTTATTTTTTGGACTTAGTTGATTGCCATAGCTTAGCAGTTGTATTTCAAATTGAATGATGCCACAAGCAAATGAAAATCTCAGAGTTTCTGTCACAAAAAGAAACAATGAATCACATCGAAAACGCAAAAAGGAGGTTGTTGAAAAAAGTATGTATTGTCATCATCATAATTATAGCTAACTGTTTAGTAAATAAAATTACACTTTATTGCTTGTATAACTATAAGATAGCACTGTAGATTTCACACAGTTGTTTATTTGATTATGAGGCAGCTTTTACCCAATTTTGAAATATATTTATCATGAACATACAAATAGGAACTTAGTTTAATTAGTTTAATCTACGGGTGCTCAGTGCATTGATGATCGTTGTGTTTCGCGTTATCAAAGATGTCAGGAATTTTTTTGTCATGTTTCATTTACTTTCTCTAATTATGCGCTTAACTAAATATTGTGTTATAACCCTCCTCAGTTTTTTATCTTCTCGGATAAAAATGGATTATTTATAAAATTTTGCAATCACCTAATTTTATTTATAAAATTTTGCAAATCAACCTCTTTTAAACATTTTGCAATCATCTATTTTGTTGTTTGAAGGATCTAAATGTCGCTTAGCAACCTTTTCGAAAAGCATAGGAATTAGCAGTTTATACAAAATAGGAATTAGCAGTTTATATAGAACAGTTCTGGAATAGTTTTGCTTTTTAGTTTGTTTTGTTCAATATTGAATATTTTGTTGCCAAACAATGCATAAACAACAAAATTCTAATGTTTCTATTTTAAACTGCATACCAAATAAAGAACGGGACATTAAATAATCGTTAAATTTTATAACATTTAACCAGCCATGTCAAATATTTTATCAGAGGATAATAGGTTGATCGAGTGCATACGATTTTGTGTCATGAATAGATGTCAATAGTTTAATTTCTAATCGTGGGCAAAAGGTGATTTAAATTGGCCATCACTAAAGACTGAAAAAAATTTAATTATGTTCTTACCAAATCGAAATAAATGGTCTACAACTGAATATCTTTTAAAAATAAGAATTCTTAAAAATAACAATATCAATTGTAGAGGTAGCAAGTAATGGGGGACAAAGGGAACAATGAAACTCACAGTAATGTGCAGCAAATTGCATGTTTTATGCTTTGCATAAGATTTTTGTAAATAAATTTTTAATGTGAAACAATGCGCTATGATGAAATTATATATATGTGTTATGTCGGTTGTATGTATTGCCCAATTGTTCAGTTACAAATCTCATTTGAATAAACTAGCATTTGAATTAATGTTCGGTCAGATTATATGCTGAAAAGGGTGCATAACTATCTAGCCGAATAATGTGGTTTATAAAATAGTCCTTTAGTGCATAATACATGTATTAATATTGTATGGTACCGTATTCCAAATAAAGTGTGATTAAAAAAGAAGAGATTTTTATAGAGACCTGTAATATGAGTAATAGCCAACGCTCCAAGGTGCATGTTAATAAAAAATGTTATCGCTATCTCTTTTATACTAATCATACCATGATTTGCATGAACCATTAAGAAAGATAACCCTTTCTCATTACCAATGTACAGGAAATGCATTAGGAAAGAAAAACAGAATTTTTCATGGCAGTCATAATTTATCATTTTCACACTAATCATATTGCCAACAATTAACTGAAGTTTTTATTTTACCACCAATAAAACAAGTCTTATTATAATTTTCCGTCAAATGGACACGATAGGTAAATGCTTCTTGTCCCTAAATGCAGGCAAACATTTTAAAGTTATTGCTTTGAGAATAATAAACATAATGTATTTGACATTATTAAAAGTTATCTTGTAAAATGGTCACCAGCATAACAGTTTTAACAGCGGTAATGCAATTTATTCGGTATTATCTTTTGACACAAAATTAAAGACAGAATTTTGTTGGGTTCACAAGAAATAATATTTTAAAGAAAATTAATGTCATTATATTTTAATGGGAATCCGGGTCCTATACATTTCTGGGGTTCTAAATAGGTCCTAAGAGTTTTGAGTTGTTCCAAACTTTTTTTTAACTTTAGTATACAAAATCAATTTATGCTCTATTTTAGGCCCAATTTATGCTCTGTTTATGTTTTTACAGTATTTATATACTGTTCCATATAAGTGAATATATACCTTACTGGTGTTAATGCATTACACCTAACTCTTCATCCATCTATAAAATTAAATTATGGTATAAAAGATAAAAAAAGCATCGCAAACAACTAACAAAGCCTTTTATTTTTTTCAAGAAGCGAAACATAACTTTCTTAAGCAGTTAAAAATGTTCTTTAATTTTATTGAAAAAATAAAGATTATCATATACCTAAATAAATTGTTTTTTAAATTTTGATGACAACCGTTTATTTATTTAAAGGGAAAACAACAGTCTGATGTGAAACACCAAGTTCTAAAATGTTCTTTACCTGATACTAGTAGCATCATGTTTCTGACTGGCTTACTCTGTTTAGATCCTATTCGAATGAGTTGGTCCCAAAGAGGCCATGATGTGTATGTTATACTGTGGAAAACGGCCGACATTCTGAGGCTTGAAGATGTTGAGATACTGCTCAGTGACACAACATGTACCATAACGTCACCAAGTAAGTTGAATGTTTTTTTTTGATTTAAGGAAAAAATTTTCATTATATTTTTACATTTTTTGAGAGGTGGTAATTATCAGCTTTGTCTTACATATAGTTCCTGTATGTAGGATTATTTACTAGCCCCATTTTTTCTCATTAAATTGTGAAATCCTATTTTGTATTCATATAGTTATTTTGTTCTAGTAACCTGATTATTGATTTTTTCTTCTTGCTTTATTTTTGCACTATATTCTACTTAAACCTCCTTTGCAGTTGCCATTTTATTGATTACTAATCCATGTTGCATCTTCCATTGTTTCTTCTTCTAATACCATGTTGGCATTATGGCACAGCGTTAGTAATTTTCTGGTTATTATTTGCTTTTTATTATTCTTCAAATTTAGCAATCTGATCTGGTACCGCAGTTTTAAATTTTTTATTGACATATTTTGTTGACTTTCATTTTGCTGTCGTTTGTATATAATTAACAACATTGGCATTGATTTTTATTATAAATGAAAACTGGGGTGGTGGCTCGGTATTTTTTTATTATAATCAGTTTGTAATAAGGAAGAAATAAAGGAATCAGCAACTTAGGTAACATAGCTTTATTTTTTGATAACTACAGATTTATGTTGCCATATACATATCCAATGTGTAAAAACCATAGTTTATTTTGTATGATGTCCCCTTACATTTTTGTACTGGGGTGAACATGCCATCAAGTAATTTTTTGAAAAGGGTTTTAAATTTCCAAAATTTAAATTCCAGAAGGTGTTATTTATACTTCCAACCAGGATAGTCGTGAATAATGTGCGTGATACAATACATTTATTAATCTGCATTGGAAACTTGGCCAAATTGTAATGTTCACTAGATTCTTTTATCATATGCTCAGCTTGTGATCAGCAGGTGTAAAAACTATGTATTTTCAAAACCAAAAAAAAAATTAAATAATCTTGCGAAGAGTGACTAAGTGAAGCCCCAGTCGAGCATTCAGAACATATTAATTCATTATAAGCTTGGGGAGTTACGTCGTACTCATTTCATCAATTCTCTGTTACACTTGTGGATATTGTGGAATTCCAGGGCCAAAAATAGGCACAAGTAAGAATTTACTCACGCACATAAAAACTAATTAACTTTTACCGCGACCTTTTTAGATTCAACTGGAGTATAACCTTTTTGTTATACACATGGCACGTCCGAATACTGGAGTCCATAATACTTACATCATAATGTATGTTATAATACCAGATTTAAACAGTTGTTACGTCATACAAACCACAGTTGCAAACCATTTTTACTCCTGTTACTCGCTTGACGATCTTACCTGCGTTACTCGCGTGAGCTTCCACACCAAGTGAATTCTTACTCGCCCAAAACTTGATGAACTTTTGGCCCTGGAATTCCCTCATCAAATCTAAGCATTTAAAGTTTGAAATATTGTTTTTATGCTTGTAAGGACTATCTTTCTTCAGGACTTTAGGACTATCAAATTAAAAAACACACATATTTTAGATAGAAATGCAAAAAATGGAATTACATTTCTTTTCACTTGTTGATTCTTTTGCATAATCTGGAAAAAAAAGGCAGATTCAAGTTGGTTCAATTTCTAAAAGTTTAGGCGACTTTGTTCTTGTCAAACTTATATGAAGTGCTGAAAACGGACAGTAGCAAGGTATTACTGCTAATCGGACATTTAGGGTTTAACTCGTCACTTATGACCAAAAAAATCGTTTGTGCAACCGGTAATCAATTTTGGAACTTTTGATAAGCTCTTTTTCAGTTATCCTAGGGTCAAATCATATATCGGCTTAAACATTTGCAATCACGAAAGTAGGCAACTGCAGCAATACTATGTATTTGCAAACTATGTGTGTTTAAATATGACAATACAAATTGGTGAAGGAAGTGCAAAAATCTGCAAACCATCGATCGGAAGCTGGATGCATGCACACAAATTGTCAAGCAATGCACATAACGTTTAGTTCTGTTCAATTTAATTATCAACGAGATAGCCGATATTATTAGTTTAATTTGTAGTTTTATTTAGATTTTGATCCTCTATTATAAGGGATCAACTAAAAGATGTTTCTCAGGTAAGTTTTTGTGGTTTATTGTTGTTTTGTTTTAAAATTCTGTGCCTAAAATAATGGAATAGGACCTCTGTTTTATTTTGTTGGTTTTCGGAGCACGAGGTAATGATTAAGAGGAAAAGACGGAGGCATTCGCACTGTGCCGTTAGAGGTGAACTTCTTGGATTAGTGCAAGACGAAAGACTGCATAAGCTTTTGCCAAAAATGTTTTCTTTAATCAAGAGCGAAAGACAGAGGTTTTAAGTCTATCATTTATTTTATGATTTTATTATTATTTGTCTGATCAGATGTTAAACTGATCCAGCATATTTCATGGCCTCAAAGACGATATTTTCACTGCTGTTTCTCGTGAGAGAAAATGGCACAATTAAAATATAAGATAAAAGCAGCATTAAACATGTTATAGAAGCATATTTAAAAAAAACAAAACAAGATGACAAGGTGGAAAATTAAGACGAGAAGGTAATATTAAAACGCTGTTTTAAGCTGTTGTGGATACGTCGTGTTTGATGAAATATTTTAAGATCTTCGATATAAAAATAAAATTATTTTTTTCAGCCAACAAAGCATCAGACAATGAAGGAACTGTTCCTTAATTTAAAGGGGTCTCATCTAATAAATGCTCATATTTTATAGTCGGAAAGTCTTTAAATCAACCCTTTAAAAGCAGCAGATGGTACTCTATAAGCATGCCAGGTTCTTTGGGTACAGTTAACCTCTACAACTAGAGAGTCAAATAGAGGAAGAGAATATTAAAAACAGTCGGCTGAACCGCACTCATTCAATTGCTTGAACCAATTCAACCGCTTGAACTGCACTTTTTAACATTAGAAAACCTACAATCTTTAAACAGTAAACCTTCTCTGGTTTATTACAGATATACGGCCTGTATCACAGATATATGCTCATTGTGTATTGACTAGAACTGTGAATTAACGGTTAATTAAAAAAACGATTAACTGATGTAACAATAATCGGTTAACCTTTAACCGATTTTCTTATTTTTTATGTTTTTTTATTTTATTTTTATTTGTTATTGATTTTTTTTAATGCAATATGGGTTTATTAAAGGCACAAAAATTACACTTAGTAAACGATTTTCAGGTCATATAATAAGAGTTCTAAAAAAAAATTGTTAAAAAACGGTTAAACGGTTAAAATTTGACGCGACGGTTAACCATAAAAACTTAATTTCTCGCACACCTAGTTTTGACAATAAATTTCAGTTATTAAATTGCGGTGCCTTTTATACATTGGCTTGGGCTGTAATCAATGCTAACTCAATTAATTTTATAAACTTAATTAACAACTCGCTGTGCCACTTATACTCTGTCAAATAGACAGTATTTCATGATTATGTATTATATACTTTGTATGTTTATAGCAGTGCTTCTTAAATGGTGCGCCACAGGGGTTAGCTAGGTGCTCCACACTTGGTCAAAAAGATCGAGAACCACTGGTTTATAGTAAACTTGTCCACTCGTCCAACATTTTTTTTTATTTATTTTACTTTGGAGTCCGCTTTGCATGAAATAAACTTTAGGGTTGCTTAAATGTCAGTATCTTTAAATATATATAGGAGAACAAATAAACCACTGTCATTAAGTTCTATTGATGATTTTTTTGAACATAAGTTTTTGAACTGTTATTTTGTAACTATTTTTTTAATTAAAACATTTAACATTTAAAATAACACCAAAAGGGTTATTGCAAGTTTCAAAACAAAAATGGAATTTTACTACTTATTTTTAATCATTAGACATTTTGTTGCAAATAACTATAGCAAGAACAGAGGAAACAATGATGTTAAAACTGTGTTGATTTTTAGGCATGTGCATCTATCCATGTTTATGTAGATCACAGAAAAGAATTCACCAGTAAAAAGAAATGAAATGATGGTTCAATGTTTTCGTGTATCAAGTTTTATTCAGAATATTTGTGCAAAGAATGCATTTTTTTCAATTTTGTAAAATAGTGCTTACCGGGCAAAAAATATTTTACTCCTGAAATGCTTATATTCACTGAGGGCACAATATGTACAAATATAAGAAAATTGATAGAACAAATAAAATTTCCAAGCTCATGCTGAGACAGCATGTTTCTGTATGCTCAACTCTGCTTCATTGCTATTTTGCTCAAGAAGTTCAACATTTTACATTTCAAAAAAAAATACTTCTAAGTAATTTGGATAATTTTTCTTGCATCCTGGCATTGTTGCTTGAGCTTGCAGTGTTATTAAAGGATCATGTCAGAGTGACCCTCCAAGGCTTTATATAAGAAGCGTGATGCAACTTATTAATAATAATTTTTGAAGATGTTTGCTTTTTTTGATGTTATCTTGTTAATCTATGGAGAAATAAAACAGTATTTTAATATTGATAAATTCTAGAAATTCATTTATTTGTTTTTTTTATGTACCGTATATGTTTGCTATGCACTTAATGGTTACAAGCTGAGCTCATGATAAAAAACAAGTGAAAATTCGAATTTAACCAAGCTTCCAGTGCAGATTATTAAAAGTATTGTATCACACACATTCTTCGCGACAGTCGCGGTTATTAGTGTATTAATTACCACAAAAGGTGATATGAAATTGCTGTGCTGCACAAAACCACATATTTTTCAATAGTGTAACTTTGTTTTATAGTTTATATTACTTTAAAAAATTCTGCCAAACATACTTAACAAAAAACGAGCATTCGAGACAAGATATACCGCAGTTTACAACCATATTGTGGTAAATCAAAGACAAACGTTGACCTTTTCATGACCTAACCACGCTTTTTCAAGCTCTTCATGTCACTAAAGGGAGGTAATTTTTACTTGAAACACAAAAATCAGCAACCAAGCACTGATTTCGTGTTTGTCTCTCTTTAAGTGGATCTTACTGCCTACTTTAATAAAATGTGACTTCAAATTCATAAAATAAATGAGGTTTTGATGTATACATGTATAAATTGTATTACTACATTCAGTTTCAATTATAAATCGAATACTTCAGTTCTTGTATGATATGTCACACAATTGATAAAGTTTTTTTTAACTGTTTTGGATGTAAGCAATTTTGCTTCCGAACCCTTACAAATTAATGTTTTTGCCAATTTTTTTAGTTACTTATAAATTGTATAATGTAGAATTAAGTATTCTAAAGTTTCGAAGCCTTAGAGATTCAATAAGGAATTATAATAATCGCACTTTTAACTTTTATTAAGTTGCAGCAATATTCATGTGGTGTTACGCATTCCTTTTCCAGGGAATTTACTCTTGCAAATAAAAAACTAATTAATATTTATCATGACCATTTTTTATTTTAACTTGGGTATAGGGGAATATAAATCCTTATCATTACGACCGTTTTCATTATACACATGGCGTGTTTAATAACATGTTCCATTTATTTTTTTTAAAGATTTACTCGCGTGAGCTTTCGCATGCGAGTGAAATCTTACTTTGATCGATTTTGGCCAAGTATTTTACAAATCTTTGTGCTTTTTGTGCAGACTGTGACGAGCTTGGGTGGAATCTTTTCCTCGAAGTTGACTCATCAAAGTCCCAAAGAGTGCAGGCAAAGAATACCATACTCATCATCATCCCTAAGAAAGACCCCACTGTGTTTTGGACATCTTTAAAGGTTGGTTACTTATACTTAACCTTCTCCCTATTCAGCTTTTGCTGTCTTATGATTATTGCATAGCAATTAGTATTTTTCAAATTTACAAATTATTTCTAATCGTTTCACAGAGAAATGACACCGTTCTTAAATCCAGTTGGCCTCCTAACATACAGTTTTTGAATATTTTGAGTGGAGAATAAAAAAGTTCCAGTTCAAACTATTGAAAAAAAATTAATTAAACTGGTTTAGTTTTTTTTTTTGGTTTGGAAATTCTCCTTAAAGGTTTCAACCGAATAAACCTTTAGTTTTGCTCTCTTTTAAACAGGAATCATTCATAGCTCAAATTTTCCCAACCACATTTCATATTTTTGTTGATTTCAGAAAACGAAAAGTATGAGCCCAAAGTTTTCCATCGACCCCCCTCCTCATAAAGTATTTTTAGAGTCTCCTGAAGAGGATGCACACTCCAAGGTAGTATTGTTACTTGATGGTCAAAGAATTCGTGTATGAATTATAATAAATACCTGCAAAAGTATAAGTTTACGACTCATTTTCCTTGTTTCTTAGTTACATCTTTAAGAATATGAATCGCCCTTCATTAAAATATTGTGAAGTTACTCATTAGATATAATTGGCATTCATGAAGATTTGAACTGTTGTATTTAATATTATGCTTCACTGACATTTTTATATTTGTTTTATTCAGGTTTTTAAAGTACCCAGCCTTCAAACACCTAAGAACTCTCCTACCAATACCATGGCGACGGGAACGGTTGTTTCTCTCGGTATTTTAAAAGGAGGTAATAGACCTCTATCCCATTGTGGCAGTGCAACGGATGAAATGCACACTATTGGTAACTAGCATTATACTACTGATTACAAGGCTTAGTTTCCTATGTTTTAAAGCATTTCTATTCGAGATTGCTGAAAGAAACCGTCTCACTGATAACACAAATGCTGCCACAATGATTTTAAACAAGAAATGCCTTTCTAGAAGCTGGGTACATTTTATATTTATTTTGTGGGCATAGAAAAACTCATTGGTGCATTTATCGCAAATTGGTGGTCTTCATCTAAAATATGTGCAATGTAGAAGACTTCCGACTATGAGTATTTATCCATATTGAGGAGAAGCTGCATGGAATACTCATGACAGTATCTCCGCAGCATGTAGATTAATGCACAGGGACAGGGTGCTAATCCATTATCAAAATCAGCAAACTTCTCATAATTAATTTATCAATAAAAATAGCATCACATAGTGAAAATTAGAAAACGTCTCTGGAATAGACAAGTGGCTTGTTGCAAATTATTTTTTGGCAATTAACATTGAAGATTTGATTAAAGTTGTGTGTTTCATAATGTTAAGTATCAATCATGTACAAACTGTAGCTGATTTAAAAAGACTAATTACTAATTGGTTATTGATTATAAAGTCATAATTTTTTTAAGCTGGAATGTCCTAAAATTTCGCTAAGTGACAGTCATAAGAGAATCTCAGTCCTATAGGTTTATTTTCAAATTTACACTTTTGTGTTTCTCTTAAAAGCGCAATTGATTGATATTCTATTTTATGTTCATGTGCATAATTTCTTTGATGTGTTCTGGCTTGGTAAAATATCTTGTTAAACTTATAATCAAGATTTTAAACATATATACTATTACAACCATATGAACCAAACAAACCATTATGTACTATGTTGTTTATTCATAAACAAATATTTAAAAAAAAATTGGTTTAAATTTAAGTAGGTTCATACTATGTACTTTAGTCCGACCGGTTAGTCTGGTGGTTTAGTACCACGCCTTTCAACCGAGAGGTTGCAGATATGAAACTGGTCCCTTGCTAGTCAGTTGTGTCCTTGGACAAGTCACTTAACGGAAATTACCTGAACAGCAGATTAATGGGTTCTACCAAATTAAAAGGAACTTGTGAAAAATACACATCACACTGCAATAGCTCCAGCAACCCGACAATGGGCGCGAGGTGATCTGATGATTGCCCGTGTGTTAACCCCCTTGGTTTTCCCATCCACGGGGATAAACATGAATATCCTATCCTATCCTACTTAACAGCGGTTCACATAAAGTATTTGTGGGAAAAATGTTTAAACTTTTTTATTTTCCCTATATATGTTGTGTAGTACATACAGCTAACAGCAGTTGCAACTTTGCTACG
>CH000045.1:331527-344344 GCA_000149265.1 Ciona savignyi | reverse complement strand
TTAAAAAAGAGGTCCACATCTGCTAATACAAATATGAATTTGCCAAACACAGAAAAAATATGAACTTGCCAGACAATGCAAAACCAAAGTATTGAATTTCATCCTAATACAAGTCATATGTATTGAACCCATAGAAATATATATGTTTGTCTATTAATTAAAAGAAACTTTTGAAATACAGACTAATAGATACAACTACTAGTAACACAATATGTTGGTACACATTATCTTAGAACAGGCATGGGCAACATACAGCCCACAAGCCGGGTCCGGCCCGTCAAAGGATATTGACCAGTTGCAGGTTATCTAACCATGCCCTGTAATTAAGATATTAAATACCGAACTATTTATGTAATAATCCGGCCCATCAAGAACTTCATTTCCCCACATCTGGCCCACCCACTAAAGAAGTTGTCTTAGAATAACAGCTGATACATTCCCAGACTGGCATGTCTGTTTAAATGATCCCCTAGAGATCTAGTTACTTACTGTGATCTGTGAACTACAAACCACCATGCTACACATCCTTTATTAAATGCATAAATCTTAACTAACCAGTTGATAGATACATAAAATGCACCACTGCTGTACTTACTGAAACGCTCCCAGCAGTGTTGTTCACAGTGCATTTGAAATTCCCTTTGTTGCTGCTTGTTACTGATATGATGGTCAAAACAGAATTTCCTTGCCCATCCATGGTGATTTTGTAATTTGGATCATTTGATAAATTCACTTCCTGATGATGGGTAAGGGGTAGACAAGATTGGTATTGGTAACATGTTTAGAAGGGGCCGGCTGACTAACCAGTCCGGCCGGTTAGTCTGGCAGTTAAGCGCGTCGCCTTTCAATTAAAAGGTTGCAGGTGGGAAACTGGTCGCTAACTAGACGGTTGTGTTCTTGGGCATTACGAACATAGCCTGAACCCAGCGGATTAATGGGTTCTACCAAACTATAGGAACGTGTCTATCATACACAACACACTAAAATAGCTCCGGTAACCCGACGGTGGGCGCGAGGTGATCTGACGATTGACCGTGTGTTAACCAACTTGGTTTTCTCATTCACGGGGATAAACATGACTATCCCAACCTATCCTTGTGGCTAGCTTGGTTGTTTAATACGGTCCCTTTAGCTAAAGGTTGCAGACTTGAAACTGGTTGCTTGCTAGTCAGTTGTGTCCTACTTGTGCATGGTAATTAGTGGACATTGCCTGAACCCAGTGGATTTATGAAATCTACCAAATTAAAGTAACGTCTCATTTATATACAAAGCACTACAATAGCTCTGGTAAACTAACAGTGAGTGCGAGGTAATCTGACAATTTTTTATGTGGTAACGCTCCTTGTGTTTTCCAATTCACGGTGATAAACATAAATATCCTACCCTAAGGGAGACTTACATGTAAAATAGTATGAAATAACTTGTAAACTTTAAATACTAGGTTAGGATATTCATTTTTTTCCCGTGAAACTAATCGTCAGATTACCTCGTGCCCACCGTCGGGTTACCGGAGCTATTGCAGCGTGTTGTGCATGATTCACACGTTCCTTTACTGTAGTACAACCCATTAATCTGTGGGGTTTTGTACCAGCAACCTTTTGATTGTGGGGTTTTGTACCAGCAACCTTTAAATTTGAAGTGATAAATCAATAAATAATAATCCTCACCTGGGTTCCTGGGGCAGTTAGTGACCACGCAAAATCTGGCCGCGGGTACGAAAGTGACGTGCACATTACCTCTTTATTCTGATCACCCGTTGTGAAAGTGATGGAATGTCCTTTGTGGGGAATTATGGGCTTCAAGAGATCTATTGACAAATTCAACAGTTATGCAAGTTTTAGGATAGGGATAGAACCTCAAACTTTTCGGCTGAAAGGCAACGCACTTATCCACTAAAATAATCTGTGTTTTCAGTGATAAGTTTATATTAAATTACATTTAAAGAGCAGTATCAGAAAACATATATAAAATATGCTTCTATAACTAGCGGTGTCTTGCCATAAACCACCACCACAAAAATATAATTGTTCTGTGTTAAATATATTTAATACAAAACTGTATGTTAGAATAAACAGGAGTGAATTTCGATTTACAATACATTGTTTAATTTGTTAAAATCCTTTACAAACAATTAGTCATAGAAAGGAAAGGATGGGATATGATTTTGAAACCTTGTAACTGAATAAATATTGAACGATAAATATGTTAAAACTGAAGCACTTTCCAGCATAAACTCCATCAAAAAAGTGTAAATGATAACAATTAGTATATCCAAAAATTAATTCAATAAAACATAAATGTTGTAAATAAATTTATGGAACATGCAAACATAGTATGGATTAGAATTACTGGAATTATTTCATTGAAACTTACTTATCGCTAAGAAATTGTTAACGGTAACATTTCTTTTCATGCACACATAATCTCCAGTTGCTGTGTTGCTTGTTATGGAGTACTGGATTAGATTAGCAGATGCAATTGTCTGATTGTTGTGAACCCATTGATAATCAGTTGATGCATCTCCACTGTTAGAACAGTTTAATACCACGGGTGAGGATAGGCTTGCTGCACTTATATCAACACCTGCAAATGGCAATCATATTTGAATATGTAAAGAAATAGGATAGGACATTCATGTTTATCCCCGTGAATGGGAAATCTAAGGGGGTTAACACTCGTGCAATCGTCAGATCATCTCGCGCCCACCATAGGTTACCGACATTGTGTTGTATAATTAAGACATTCCTTCATTTTGGTAGAACCCATTAATCAGCTGGGTTCAGGCAATGTCAGTTAAGTGCCTTGCCCAAGGACATAACCGACCAGTTTCGTAAGGTCTGCAACCTTTCGTCTGAAAGGCGCCAAACTAACTGGTCGGACAAATATACAAAGGATAATCATATACATCTTGCATTTAACAGCCAACAGCTAGAACACATTATGGGGGTAAAGAAAAATGGTGCAAATATTGTAGCGTTTTAATTTGCTTCGACCACTGTGCCTTTTTTTCATTTTATTTATTTGTAACGTTGTGTTCTTTTTAGATTTCTGTTTAGTTGTCACGTTGTAATTGTTTTATTTTGTTGATTATATGTTTTCCTGGTTTTATGCTAGTGCATGTTGTCAGATGCAACATACCAGTCGACCTTAATGGTTATCGAATGGCAAGTCGAATCACTACAATATCATACCATTCAAAGTAACGATAAGCTAAGTAGAATGAGAGTGGGTTAATATTGTTTAAAGTAGGGATGCACAATATAGAATTTCGAATCTTTGAGATTCGAATCTTTACATGCAATTTAATAAGAATAGTTAGGATTCGAAATTAATAGCGTAAAATATTGGCTGCGATCCAACGCGCAACAACACGCGTGATGCCGATTATACAGACGTCAGCAAATCGTTTCAGCAAGCGTGCGACAGTAGATAACTATGATAAGAAACTTTTGGTGAATCGTCATTGAAGTAAATTCGTAATCTCAATATTGTAAAATGAGCTTCCTGTATTCGTATGTAATACCCGCAATGCGTTTCTCCATACCGAAAGTGCATCTATCGTGCGAAAGCGTCCAAACATTTTCTAAAGCGGTAGCTCGGAAATACAACTTGCATCAAAGCACAACAACATTATCTTATCAGTTGTCCCATACACGTGCATCGTGGACAGACGCGCTTAAAACGAACGCACGCACAAAGAAAGTAGGTCACGTTCGCCAGGCTGTAATCACGTGGTTTATCGCACCTTTAAATATGACGCAATTATTCCAAAGGCGGAAGAGTTATTTACAGACTAAACACGTTCGTATTTGCATTATATATTTCACTTAAACAACTATGTTTTCAATTAACACAATGAATGATATTATATGTGTTCAATTATTTAGTTAGGTGATTAATTTATTATACTTTTACTTAGGTATAACTGTGTTAAATAGTAAATTAATGTTTAATTGTGCAAGGGCATTAATAGCTAGTCTTGATACCAAACTGGGGAAGTAAAATTGTCTGGTGTTTGGGAGCATTTTTCCCAACCATTCATTTCAACAACAACCTACTAGACTATTATCCTCCCTCATGGCAGATAGTGTTTAGAGATGTTACGTATGATTAAAAAAATATGTAATGGTAAAATATTGTTTGACTACGTAAATTGCTCTCATCACAGTTTAAAAGAATATGGCTAATTCTACAAGTTGGCTAATTCACTATAAATGAGAAAATATATGCACAGCATAGAAAATTTAAACACATGGTAAAACATTCTAGAATAGGATTCGAAATTCTAGATTCGAAATATATTATTCTAGAATATTCTAGAATACCTAACTATCCTATATTGTGCATCCCTAGACTTATTATTGCAAAAGATTTTTTTTATTTTAACTGATAACAAACTATTATTTAATTAAAAATTTAGGTCCTGCTTTATTTCTGCAACAAACACAAAAACTTTAAGGATGATGAACAAAAATGGTTTAGTTTAAGTAACTTTTTTAACCAATTTCTATTTCTTTTCAGCCGAAAGATTATGTCACTGTGGAAGTGCATTTGCGACAAGATGATATTACCGATCTAAAGATCCAATTTTATCAAATGACTGTGTCTGTACAATTTCAAAGCATGTAAGTAGCGGGTAGTCTAATAAAATCTTCATACTTTCACACAGGATTCCTGTTGTGTGAACTCTATGTAAAAAACTGTGTACACTTTTATTGAGTTAATTTTTTTAAATATTTTATTTTAAATAAAAAATTCTCATTTTAAAATTGTAGTATGTTTTTAGCATTTTCTAGTATGTTTTGTAAATTGTAATTTTAGTGTTAAATTTTTTTCATAATCATAATTTCTTTACTATTTTGCAGAAGTTCCGATTTCTGTCAAAAATACAAAGTGTCGGAAAAATCATCGCTGGTATGGCGGAAAAAACTAAGGTTTGACTTTTTGATATTTTATTTCACACTTGCACAGCTGTATTATGAGATAATTGAGTTTAAGGCATCTAAGGTTGGATTATAGGTCTAGTTGTTGTAAAAAATGAATGTGTTAATACAATGTGTCTGTTAGTAAACTTCATTTATGTTGTTTAAATTTTTTAGTTAGTAGATTAGTTAAGTAATGTTTTAACATTTTGCTCTTAGTGGTTACTAAGCCCCATGCTTGTTTTATCTTTCAAAGCAATAAATTTTGCTATATTTTTTTTTTAGTTTTTCCATCATTCCGGAGAAATGTACGTATGAAATCACACCGAATGTGGTTTATTTAAAGCTGAAGAAAAAGGAAGCCCACCCTTCGGAAGTTCACCCGCACAAAAGTAAGTGAAAACATTCAAATTGCAACTCTCTCACAGAGCATTTTGTGCCAGCAGGCTACTGTCGTTATCTCCAAGCTTATTATGTTCATGTAAAAACTAGGCAACATTGCTATATTTATTTTCTATGTAATTTTTTAATGCCACGCAACTGCACACTAGCGTTCTGTCACAAACTTTATGGATGTTAACTTTTGCTATGTATACTTTTGTATTGTGCAACCTGACCTAGTTTCTAATGTTGTTTTCGACCTACCGGAGTAGCTATATGATGTAACAATGCACGAGTTTATTATTTTCCACTTTTAAGTTTACTTTTAAGGCAATCATTGTATTTTGAGCAGTACAGAAGTCAGTCAGTAAAATCTGGTTACATATACGGAGTTGTGGTCTTTTCTGATTGCGCCTAACACCAAAACTGCAAACATTTAAACAATCGACGATAACCGCGTCTTTGGATTAAGACCTGAAACGCGACACATTCTATCTTTTGGTTAACCTCATTCATTCATTTGCATTTCGAATTTTTTCCATTAGAATGAGTTCGTTTTGCAGATTTGCTTATTTTATCAGTTTTAATGTATTTAAATCTATTTAAAAATGAAAAAAAAAAGTATTTTTACCTGAATTGTTGTGGTTCTCAGAGCTAGCTATCTAAAATTTTGATAGCCACAATCTTATAGAGATACCCTTGGTTCCTGGCAAATTCATTAATAGCAGAGTAGAATATGCTGGTCGCAGGAGGTAGGCTGCCACAAACAGAACTTGGCAACAACCTTGATAAATGTTCATGGTCATTTTATGTTTCAGATACCAACGTCCATGTAATGGCACCACATAGTATGCAAACTTTACAGTCTAAACCAGCTGTACGACTTGGCTACACTGGTATGTTTGATTTGAATCTTACTGAATTAGTATAAAGTATGTCTACAGTAAGTATAAAAGTATGTCTACAGTCTACACACATAAAAACATTCCCATATTTTAGGATTAATTTTCTCTAATTTTTTTAAATAAATTTATTTATGTCAATAAAATATTCAAATGCTATTAAGCAAAATCAAGTCAGTAATGTTGTCTATATAAGAAAAATTCAGACAGATGTTGCCATGCATTTGCATTCAAGTAGTGGTGTGTTTAAAACCCTAGGCCTACTGTTATTACTACATTAGTAATTCATTTGGGCTTTTGCACAAAACAACCCTATAGCAAATTAACATTATCTTTTTTTAACCTTGGTCTTAATATAATTTCTAATTGTGGCTTTTATATCACAAAAATAGGTGGTTGTTTTTATTTTATATTTTACAATCAATTTACAATCATGCTGTCTAAAGCTGACAGCCAGTCAAATAATTTTCTGTGATGTTTTCGGTGGAATCTTTTAAATCTACCAATATGTTTTCGGTCGAATCACATTCTTTATATATATCGGAAATGGAATTTTTGTTTTTATATCGCAAAATTGACAATTACTTTGTACAAAATCCACCACCAGGACTCAGCAACCTTGGCAACACCTGCTTCATGAACAGCGTCATCCAAGCTCTCGCCAACACACCACAACTTCAACAATATTTTCTCGGTGAACATTTTCCTGTGACTCATTTCCGTTGCGTTGTTTTTTACTCCCCCAAAGGGATTTTGCTAATGTTTCATAGAAATATCCAATGGAAGGGAAAATCGGAAAAAATGTATAATTTTGTGGATTGAATATTGATAAAAAAGACATAATAATTTTAAAATCAAGTTCGCCTGAATAGAATATAATTATAAAAAAATTAGACAAAGTTCTTGCTTACTAATTGGGTGTTGGGTGAGTTATCAAAAGATTCAAATACTGTGGTGGTGAATAGTAGATTGTATTACGTACTATGTACAAATACCACTTGTGTGAACTAGAGTTGCAGAGTATTTATATGCTGCTCAGTATCACGATTCACTTATTTAATCATTTTCAAATTTGTTCATTTCCAAACAAATCATTTCATTTCCAAACAAATCATTTCCAAACTTGTTTAGACGAAAAATTCAATCAACATATCAACACGAAGAATCCATTGGGAGTTGGAGGTCGGATGGCGAAGGCATTTTATGTTGTGGTCAGGAGGCTGTGGGACGGGTCGAAACAAGCGTTTTCACCTCATGAATTCAAGGTTGGTTTTTGTTCTTATGTCAGGTTTTAGAATTACGTTGAAATTAAATGCGGAAACTAGTGGGTGTCTGGCAAAAAATTACAAAGATGAAAGAACCATTTTAAGTTTTTTGTAAAAAATTTTGATATTATCATGTCCTTTTTTTAAATGAAGGTTAGTTTATAACTCTTTATTGTTTCCTTTAAAACATTGGATCAAATAAATATTTATTAATAAAAAGTCTTGTATCGTACTTGCAAGTTGGCACCTTAACAGATTGTCAAAAATATTTATTATTACTATTAAAAAAAATTTTTTGGACAAATTGTGTTTTCTGCGGAAATCGGAACTTGCAAATATGTAAAGAAATTATTATTATAAAAATAAATTAATCGTTAATTTTATATATGTATGTGAATTAATTAAAAATTAATTTTATATATGTATGTACGGTTCTTCGCATGAGTATGTTTACATAACAATCCTAAATAACATTTTAAAGATTTTTATTAGGGCTGCAACGACCCTTGTAAAAAAGTATCCTTTACCGCCGTCCGTGGTTCATATATTGCGATTACCAAGTTTTTGTTAGTAAACATGGGGAATTTCCAACATCTAAAGTTTAGATTTGGATTCTAAACTAAACGTCTTTAATTGATTGAAATTTGTTTCTTGATAACAATAAAACTAGAGTTTGTCTTTAAATAAGGCTTGTAAATGAAATCAACCTTAATTTTAACTATTGCATTAAACATACAATCCAATGTGAAAAATCTAACCACTTTATTACTAAAGGAATAAGCCATGTATTTGCGTAAGAAACAAAAAGGTTTCCACACGTATAAGTATAGTTCGTAAATATTGCGTTAAGAAGTTTTTCTAGTAACTTAAATTACACAAAACACCATTCATACTTTGATTGTTTGATCGTCAACATAATATAAACAACCATTCACACGTTAATTGTTGAACTTTATATTAGTAATACAACTTTTAGTTTATAAGTAAGGAAAGTGGTATAAACCAAGACGGAGATAAGTATGAAATTAAGATGTAGATAAACATGACTATCATATCCCACCCTTGGTGGTTAGTTGTTTCTGATTCCAATTGCCTCCGTCACTCTTCCCACTATGCTCCCATGCAGGATGTGGTGGGCTTAAAGGACTCACGGTTCACTGACGGCATGCAGCACGACGCCCAGGAATTCATGGCCTTCCTACTCGACATGCTGCATGAGGACCTCAATACTGCCACTGGCCCACATACAGTCGAACAAGTCAGTTTTTGCTATATCACCAAATGACTATAAGATGAAAACCAAAATGTTGCAGGTTCGAAACTGGTCGCTAACTAGTAGGTTGTGTCCTTGGGGTAAGGCACTTAACAGACATTACCTTAACCCAGTGGATTAGTGGGTTCTACTAAATTGAAGAAACATGTAAATCATACACAACACACTGCAATAGCCCCGGTAACCGCAAGGTGATCTGACGATTACCTGTGTGTTAACCCCCTTGGATTTCCCATTCACAGGGATAAACATGAATATCCTATGTTAAAATGCAGCCGAGGAAATGTGAGGAGGAATCTGAAGAGAAGATGGCAACGGATGCTTGGAGATCTCATGTGTCCAGAGCTGGATCTTTTATTGTGGAAAACTTCCATGGGATGTTGCAGTCTGAATTGGAATGCTTGAAGTGTAAAACGGTAATTTATTTTCACTTTTATTTTCGTAATTTATTTTCACACTTTTAATTTTATTTTAATTATGTGTTTTAATAGATGTTCTTTTTAATGCCTCTGAAATATCTATTTTTATTTAAGTAAACGTTGATGATCTTTTTATTAGGGTGTCCAATATGTGTGTAACACTTGCCATGATATAAAATGGAACACAAACTACTACAAAAATCCTTCTATTATTGCTATATTTTTTATTCAATGTACAATCAAACATTTCCACCAATTCTGTGACATTTGCTTCTCAAATTTCATTGTTTGTCTGTTGACACTTCACAATATTTAATAAACATACTTTAATAATTGTTGGCTTAAAAATTATGAAGTAAATTGACATTTCTTTATGTTTAAGCTGGCAACCCCCGGATTAAACCAAAGTGATTTTTTGAATTTCAAGATAGGATAGGATATTCATGTGTATCCTGTGAATGGGAAAACCGAGGGGTTAACACACGGTCAATGTCAGATCATCTTGCACCCACTGTCGGGTTGCCGGAGCTATTGCAGTGTGTTGTATATGATAGACCCATTTCCTTAATTTGGTAAAACCCATTAATCTGCTGGGTTCAGGCAATGTCCGATAAGTGCCTTGCTCAAGGACACAACCGACTAGCTAGCGACCAGTTTCGAACATGCAACCCCTCGATTGAAAGGCGACGCACTTAACCGCCAAACTAACCGGCCGGACAACTTCACTTTGCATTTAGACATGGTTCCCTTATAAATACGCTCCAGCTATTGTTGTTGTGGCATTGTGACATGTATCACAGTGCACAATGCGGTTAATGTCAAGGGCATTGTGTCATACAACAGCCAATTACATTACTGATCGGAAACGATTAAAATGATTTTTTAAATCTTTAAAGATCGTTATACATAATTCAACTCTTCTAATTACATTTGTTTAATGCCATTTAATAACCGCACTATATTTGTTCCCTCTATCTTACAGAATTAATCAGCGACCAAATTAAAATTTTCAGAAATCCATCAAATTCGATCCATTTCTTTTCCTTCCTGTACCACTACCGAAGAAAGTACAGCCGTTTACTGTGATTTTCTTTAAAAACAACCCAAGTCCACCTATAAAGGTATTCAATTACTACATTGCAAATCAGTGCTGTACGACAGTGGGCGCGAGGTAATCTAACGATTGCCCTTGCTTTTCCATACATGGGGATAAACATGAAATACCCTATCCTATCCTATGATGTAAATTCAACTAAATCATTTTATTATATATGATCCATACTCTGAATTGAGTTTGGCATGTCGAAATTGCAACTGTCCTAAACCTCACTTGCTTTGTGCATATTATTAATTGACCATTGAAATTAATCATTGCTTATTTAAAATAGAAAAAATTCAAATTATAGTCGTTTTAAAGTCCAATGGAACAAATTCCCCTTACCCACCTAATATAAAAGTGGCTTACTATGTTTAGGATGGGGGAAAATGCAAAATGTGGGAAATGCAAAAAGTTATGTTTTATTTCCATGAATGGAAAAATGCAAGCTCATTACCTAAGAAATCGTCAAATTACCTAATAAATACGGGTCATTCCATTATAATTGACCAAAAAAAAGTTGAAAAGTACATCGTACCTCTCAGATTTTGCTAAGATTTTCAGACAATGTACCAACACCTAGAAAAATGATTAGGACAAGATTTGAGGTCACAACTCCTAGCGGTTCAAAAGTTACGGCAAGATGAAAAACCGGCCACACGAGGGCTTATTGTTGGTGAGCACGCCTACTTACAACTTTTAATTGCCGTTATCTCGAAAAGTAAACCATGTGGAAAGCTGAAAATTTGTTTTAAGGTATTTAAAGGTATGAGGAAGCTGAATTTCACATCCAATTTATCCTCAGGGCATTATAAAATAGTCAAAATCAGGTTTTAAAATTATTTTCACCACCCCGACGCTAGAGGGGGTAGCTCCTGTATGCAAGACAGTTTTGAGATGCAATCCTTTTTAAAAGTTAGAAGAAGCTGAAATCTTTAAACAGTTCAAAAATTAGCTTTGCCAACTTTAAAATAACTTTTTGAGGCCAAATTTCCCAAGTGCATATTTTTCGCCCCCCCCCCCATCCTAAAAAAATGTGTTTTAACAATTATAATATGGTTTTGTACAGTCTAAAGTATCAGAGAGCAGCTAAATACCTTTTGTTTACCTAATAAATGTGCAAAACTTGCAATTTTAATTTTAAAACACTTGTTAGGACCACATTTTTGCCACATCAAATTTCTTTAAAAAGCTAAGGTAAACCTGAACATTTTACAGAAAATATTTTATTTCGTAAACAACACACAACAGCAGACCCTTCTTAAGAATCGAAAAAAGTAAATTATGTATGACAATGGGTGTATAATTTAACACTGCGTATACCAGTACTACTAGCAATGGTACAATCATAGTATAGTTCAAAGCTGTTTATGTGGCTTCCGATTTCAAAACTTTTCTTTAACTATTTGTATTTCTTCTTTAGAGTTTCTGCCAGTTGTATTTGATGGTGGTTTTAAGAATTTGTTGTTTGGGTACTCAGCAAATGTCATCCTTCCAAGGCCAATAAAAGGTGTTAGATGGTCCATGTGGATACAAAACATAATGTTAACATCTTCATTGCCTTTGTCCAACTCTTGTACAAGACCAATCCACCAGCAGTTGTCATAGCATCATGCTATATAATCCATCACTTTGACTTCTGGAACAGCTTTATTGTCAAAAAATGAGTAGATTCCAGTTAATTCTTCATCCTCAATAACTCATTTGTAACCCACACAGTTGAAAGCCATTGGAACAAAATAGTGAAAACTTGTGCTATTGATTGTTTGCCGCAGAGCATAGCGCTGCTCTAGAAGTTCTCCTTTCTATACTATCGAGTCTTTCAGGATAAAATTGAACATTTTTCCTTTTTTTATTTGCGTTACGGTACTTGAAAATTGCAGCAGCGGTAAGAATTGGCTTACTGCCAATTTTTATTTGCAGGCTTGTACGGGTAAACAGCCGCTTAACAGTTTCTTCATTACCCTTACATGGAGTCTTTCCATGCGAAGTAGTCATTAACATTAAAATCGAAAAAGTGGAAACAAAGATTTAAAATGTTGTTGGAGTTTTTATACTGTCCTGCACATCCATTAGAAAAGTACTAAATTTTTATATATTTGTGTTTTTGATTCTGTTCACGGAGACCAGTGGCTTTTGTAGCTCATACACAAAACCAGAATCATGATTAAGGTCGTCTGATATAAAACAAAAGTGAGAGTGGAGATGTTTACCATCTTTGTAATATACAACAACAGGGTGGATTGTACATTGGCTGGTGTTCCAATAAAATCTTTGACTTTCATCATGTACTGTGCATTTAATATTTTCTGCAAAATTAATACAAACAATTAGATTGTTCTCAGGTAAATTTTCTTTTCTGTATTTTGAATACTTTCCCTGGCACATGGCAATGCAATAGTGCGCTGCGCTGTCAACCCGTAAATAGAATTTGCGAGAAGATTAATAAAATCATTACTGCTAGCAGAATGGTCCACTGTTATTGACCATTCTTCTGAGTTCCACTGTTGGTAAAGAATCAAGTCCTCTCCTTGGTAATCGTTGTACAATTCATATTGT
>CH000045.1:319261-331273 GCA_000149265.1 Ciona savignyi | reverse complement strand
AAACAAATTTTCAGCTTTGCACATGGTTTACTTTTAGAGATATCGGCAATTAATAGTTGTAAGTAGGCGTGCTTACCAACAAAAAGCCCTCATGTGGCCGGTTTTTCATCTTGCCATAACTTTTGATCCGCTAGGAGTTGTGACCTCAAATTTTGTCCTAATCATTTTTCTAGGTGTTGGTACATTGTCTGAAAATCTTAGCAAAATTCTTAAGAGGTACGATGTACGGGCTGTTAAAAATATAATGGAATGACCCATACCTAAGGTAGCATTTTCACAGAAATAACTGTGAGATTATTTCACGCCATCGTTTTATCAGAGTAATTGCATTGAAACAGACATTTAATTTTAGTACAACCTATACCTAAGGTAGTGTAAGTAACTGTCAGATTATTTCAAACCCCCCCCCCATCAGTAATTGCATTGAAACAGACCTTTAATTTTAGTACAACTCATAGATATGTGTTAACCACCCCAGCCATGAATAATCGGAAGGTATTCCTTCAGATCACGGTTCCAGTTCTGACCGACGGACCGAAAGCAATAGAGATGCTCACACAAGTCGCACGCCACACTGGAACCTGCATTAACAATGTAAACAC
The DNA here is from genome assembly GCA_000149265.1 of Ciona savignyi. Lineage (NCBI taxonomy): Eukaryota > Metazoa > Chordata > Ascidiacea > Phlebobranchia > Cionidae > Ciona > Ciona savignyi. The sequence goes on along the minus strand of CH000045.1, from coordinate 330,671 downwards.
TTTTGGAACTTTTGATTTAATATTAAAACTGACACCTTAAAACTGTTTTACCACATGCACTTAGCCATTAAAGTAAAGCAAGTGTCATTGTTGATAAAGTGGGTAAAGCAAGTTTTATTCTCTACAATTTTAATGTATTATAATAATTCACATTTAAGTTTGTTAATCTTTCTGTTAAAGTTATTTGTTTTAAAAGCCCAACAAGCAATTTTAAATATATGAAAACCAGGAAAATACGTAATCAACTAAATACACCAATCACAGTGGGACAACTGAACAAGGATGTAAAAACAATACCATGTCACAAAATAAAAAGACACATAGGGAGAGACCCAAACTAAGGCGCTACAGTATTATGGCTTACATTCCTGGTCCTGGTTTGTCACCATGGACTGGACTCATCGTTACTAATGTAATATATTATCGACTTACATTTATGAACCTGGGTGTGCTACCATAAACCCACCCCTAATAATATGAAAAGATCATCATTCGACTTAATACCTGCATTTACTTGCAGAACATTAGTTGGCAAGCACGAATTTAACAGCCATATGTGAATTTTTAGTATTATGAGTGCTTTAGGGGTATCTCTTATTGCACAGAGCTTGGTTTAAACTAGATTTTTACACTTGGTGTAATCTAGATATATCGTTACTTAATTTCATAGTTATCAAACTTGAAATGTTTCTACAGCGGAGAAAACAATCTTGCCTATATCTAATATAAAGAGTTACTGTCAACGAAACTTATTATCAATCGACAAGCTGTTGATAAAATTGCTAAGGGGATAAGTAACTGATCCTTTTTTGTTTGAACCCCTTTTTCAATATTCTCCTTTTCATTAACTTTTAAAATATGCCTTAACCTATTACGTTTTTTCTACTTATTTTGTATTAAAGATTTAATAAAGTTTAGAAAAATTGATAAGGTTTTTGCCTACTTCATAATCTTTACGCTCTTTTCAGCTCTTGTCATACGAAGTGAGCAACTGTACCATCCAGCGTTTCTTCATACCGTCATCCCCTTTAGACTGCAGTTCAAAAACAAGCACTGTACATGTGTAAGTCGAGGGTTGTTCTTTTAATAGAGCAGTTACTAACTTGTATTTAACCAACAACAGTTGGGCAACGCTAAAAGGAGGGATGGAGGGAAACTGCTTACCAAAACTATAGAAATTAATTTTAACCCCTTCGTAAACACTAATCTCAACCCTAACTAATTCTAACTCTAACACCCTGTTTAAAAAATTCTATAATGCCCTAATATTCATTTTAGTGTATAGTTTCCCTCCTTCCCGCTTTTCCTCCTTTTAGTTTGCCCCCAACAATTCAGTTCAAATAAAAAATCATAAATCCAAACTTCAAAATCTCCATTTCCCTATGAACCTGCAACAATGTATCTTTAAATATTAATTATGATGTCATAATGGTAATTGTGGCATTTGAATTTGTCAGATGCCGCCTTAATATTCTCATTGTTTTCCAACTATAATCAAACATAATTACAAATACTTTTGCACATTTTTAATGATTTTTTTCCTAAAAGAAACAGTGTAGATCCTACATTTGATAAAATATACATGTTAGTATGGTTAGGAATATTATTACAGGGCCAAAAATCCATTAAATTTTGGGCGAGTAAGAATTTACTCGTGTTTGGAAGCTCATGCGAGTAATGCGAGTAAAGCGTCACATGAGTAACGGGAGTAAACATGGCTTATGTGATTTGTATGACGTAACAACTGTTTAAATCTGGTATTACAACATACATTATGATGTAAGTATTATAGACTCCAGTATTTATACGCGTCATGTGTGTAATAAAAAGGTTATACTCCAGTTGAATAGAACACAGTTGCAGTAAAAATTAATTAGTTTTTTATATGCGGGAGTAAATTCTTACTCGCACAGTGTGCGTCATGCGAGTAAGCACGCGAGTATCACTGCACATTGCGCCCCTAATGCACATTGCGCCCCTAATGCACATTGCGCCCCTAATGCACATTGCTCCCCTAATGCACATTGCTCCCCTAATGCACATTGCTCCCCTAATGCACATTGCTCCCCTAATGCACATTGCTCCCCTAATGCACTTTGCTGTCAGTCGTACCTCTAACCGACCGGACAGAAATGCCAGACGAACATTTCAAATAAGGCGGAATGCTCATTGGTTTTGGGCTGATACTTTTCCCCACCAAGATAAAAGTGTATAAACCACACTCGGTGCCCAATATAACGTGATCCACAGCCAGGAGGTGATGTCCCATGAAGAGATTGGGGAACCGGTTTACCAGATCATCTGCAAGCAGTGGAAGTCAGTGCCCGACATCCGCCAACAGTGCGTCATGTGCAATCGGAAGCCCGACGACACGTTCGAACTCAAACGATGCATGAACTGCCTTGCTGTGGCTTACTGTAACAGGTGGGAGGATTAAGTAGTTAGATTTTCAGTGTGTATAGCTTCTTTGATATGGAGGTAGTTGAGCTCCTTAGAGATTCGTCAAGGAATCACGATTATGATACTGTCCATTTGATGCCTGATATTGTGATAATTATCCGGTATTTTATTTTTATTGATTATTTAAATAAAAAAACTAATTTAAATTTAAAAACATTCAAAGCACTTAGTGTAAGTTCTATTTTTTTTAAAATAAAATTAATATTATTGTGTTATCAAGCTGCTTTCCAAATTATCTCGCAAAACGTTTTTTGGGCTTCACACTTTCTGCTAGGTAGTAGCTATATCTTTAACTTCAGTGGGTAAAATCAGTGGCGCAACAAGCTGTTTAAAAAGGTGTCTGTCAGTAGGAGGTCGAAATCTTCAGTTAACACTGTCAAGCTCATCAACACTATCGCAGATCTAACCATCACCGTGGGTGGTTAATGCCCAAGACGTTCAAAAAATGTCGAACAATTGAGTTGGAAATTTAAACGTTCTTAAACACTGAATTATAGTAGAAATAAATCCTGTAAATGTCAGCTTCTATTAGTTCTATATCTCCTAGTCTGTCATTTGTTTAGGTAACTTAATGTTTTTATCGTTACCAAGGCATTTACATACATAAAATCACCACACAGATTTTTAGTAATGACACCAACTATTTCTAAAATTTGACAAGTTAAATCATCATTCTGCCACAAGCAGCACATAGGAAATAAACACTGTCTATAGATGGAGTTACAACATTTGGCGACATTTTTAACAGCTTTCGAGATAATTAAATTGAAACTTTAAATAACCCTGATGTTCAGGGATTTTACAGGATTGATCACTTAAGTTTTAGAAATATATATTTCATCTACCGACATTACCAGTTTCGTTACAGTACAATATTATGGGCATGTCCACAATAGTGCCAGGAATGTGAATATATTGGTTGTTACTTAGGATAGATCCCATGATCTATAAAATTACTCACCACATTTGTTCTATTGAATCCAGTCACGTTTTATAACCCTGTTGACAGCTCACAATTACATTCTTTTTAAACTTTACCTTATTTTTAACTTGACTTTATACGGGATAGTTTTATCGATGTTTTTGTACTTTGCATAAAATGACAATGAATATATAGAAGAAACGTATTATTCGGTGACAAAGGCCAATTTTAAAAAATGTAAAAAAAAATATTACTTTAATAGCTTAAACAGAAAGGAGGACGAAATTAAAATACAGTAGATGCCGCTTAATGTAATCACGGATAATGTTATCAATCTTTTATTTAAATATTTCGTTTACAGTTGTATTGTATTTAAATTTATTTTTGCGACACCTATTGAACGATAAAATGGCAATTTTAATTTTTTCGGTTAATGTTATCAATCGGTTATTGTTATCATTTTTGGTGTTAACAAATGTGATCACATTAAGCGGCATCCACTGTACAGTACAATGTATTTATTCACAGAAATTGCCAGAAAGACCACTGGTTAAAACATCGGGTGGTTTGCCGCAGACGACTACAGCTTGTCGGTCAGCCTTTCGTAATGTGTATAACAGAGTCATCTGCTACCTATACCAATGTAAAAGCACTTGCATTCGAATGGTCCAAGTAAGAAAACAAAGTTTTTTTTCTAGTGTTGAATCCCTTAAAAAAAACAGTATTGCCAACAAAGTCCATCCACAGTTTTTAGCTGTAACTTATGAATCTTGTGAAAACTGTGTTTTTTATTGTATGTTCACTCAATTTCAAAATGCACAAAGGACTTCTGTTTAATCAACTATTTTAATTAATCCTTATTTTAAGCTCATGGTAAACCTTACGCGAATGCATTAAGTAGTTAAAAACTGACTTAAACTGACATTACGTATTGGTTTATTGTTGACCGTTTTTAAACATAAAGTTTTGTTTTCCTTTTTATTTACAAAATTCTTTTAGTTAATCTTTATTTTAAGCTTATGGCAAACGTTACGAAAATGCATTAAATTGTTAAAAACTGACATTACGTATTGGTTTATTGTTGAACCGTTTTCAAACAAAGTTTTATTTTTATTTACAGACTGACAACCGAGTTTCAAATAACTTCTTCTGCTGAGGATGTTAGTGGAGCAGATGAACAGATTTCAGGTAGGGTGTAGTATGAGACACTAGGGCTTTATATCTCTAGGTGGAAGAATTCATTAAAACAAGTATTTATTGGAAGGCGGCCACCGTTAGGTTAACGTTGCTATTGGAGTGGGTTGTATAAGATAGGATAGGATATTCATGTTTATCCTTGTTAATGGAAAAACCAAGGAGGTTAACACACGAGCAATCGTCAGATCACCTCGGGTTACCGGAGCTATTGCAGTGTGTTACGTGTAAGCGACCAGTTTCGAACCTTTCGGTTGAAAGGCGTCGCACTTACCACCAGACTAACTGGCGGACGAAAATATAAAAATTGATTTTTGGTTCATACAACTTACAATTTCGTATAATCCACTGGTTTCAGGCAACCTTACGTACCCTACTTAAGAACAACCGACGAACAAGCCGTTGATTTTAATTTTTAATAGCACCTACTTATAATCTGACAGTCTGATGCACCACCACTTAGCCTTTGTACCACTGAGATAGCGAAATATATGTTTTGCTCATTTTAGGTTTTATAACATCTTAAACAATTTTTTTGCCAGAAATTCCATTTGAGCTAAAGTTATCAGGGTGGAAAGATAACGGCACCGAAAATTACCCGGTGCTTGAAGATAAAGGTGATTTGATTAACATAAATGCCTTATATTACCTTTTTGGTTTCCTGTATGACCCGTTGGTACCTACATTGAATACCTTGTACCTTCAGTGAAGTTGGCATAGCTTTAACAATTGTGTTTATTTTTTTTATACTTTAATTAGTTCAAAAAAGTTTAAATCATCTAAAAAAAGAGGCGAAATATTGAAAAAAAAAACTTGTTATTTTTCAATCGTTTTGTTTAAATTTACTTTACCTACCTTGTTTGATAAAACAACAAATGGTACAATCGTTTGAATACCTTGTACCCTCAGTCAAGTTGGCATAGCTTTAACGATTGTGTTTATTTTTTTTATACTTTAATCAGTTTAAAAAAGTTTAATTCATCTAAAAAAAGAGGCGAAATATTAAAAAAACAACTTGTTATTTTTCAATCGTTTTGTTTAAATTTCTCAGGTGACATTCCTTTGAACTTTTTGAAGGATCTGTTCATTTCATTAGTTTGGCAAAATAAAAAATCGATTGCAAAGTCTGTGACGGTGTCGAACAAACCACTGGTATGTATGGTTTAAATTGAATATTTATGATAAAGAACGAAACGCTTTTGTGGGCAACAAGAAAAAAAGAAAAATAAATATTAAAAAAACGAAACGATCCTAATTTCCATCTCAGTTTAGTGACCATTATTCTAATATTTCCCCTAATGGCCTAACTTTTCTTCTGTTGTTCAGTTTCCCTCATACTTTTGCCCTCTTATTTTATTTCAAGCCAATTTATGTTAAGATTGTCTCTGTTAGGAATGTCTCAATCATATACAGCACACTGCAATAGCTGCATTAACACCACTGTGGGTCGGGAGTTAGTTAACAAAAATATTAGGAAAACAAAAGTAAAATTAAACTGTGTTATAATTGCTAATGTTGTCCAGTCCATCGGGATAAAATGAATATATTATCCTGAGATTTTAGATTTTTAATTTGATATATACCAGAAATCGCATGGTTTAAGATAGGATTACCTATTTTCAGGACTTCAGTCAGCCAAGCCGATGTGTCGACTTGATGGAAAAGTCATCTAAACATGACCTTCATAAATGCCTTGATCTTTTCATCGAACCGGAAGTCCTTTCTCAGGATGAAGCTTGGTAATTACAAGATATAGTTGGAACCTTATGACTGTGTGGTCTTACCTTATGACTGTGTGGTCTTACCTTATTACTGTGTGGTCTTATCTTATGACTGTGTGGTCTTACCTTATTACTATGTGGTCTTACCTTATGACTGTGTGGTCTTACCTTATGACTGTGGTTTTACCTTATGACTGTGGTTTTACCTTATGACTGTGTGGTCTTACCTTATGACTGTGTGGTCTTACCTTATTACTGTGTGGTCTTATCTTATGACTGTGTGGTCTTACCTTATTACTATGTGGTCTTACCTTATGACTGTGTGGTCTTACCTTATGACTGTGGTTTTACCTTATGACTGTGGTTTTACCTTATGACTGTGTGGTCTTACCTTATGACTGTGTGGTTTTACCTTATGACTGTGGGGTCTTACCTTATGACTGTGGGGTCTTACCTTATGGCTGTGTGGTCTTACCTTATGACTGTGTAGTCTTACCTTATGACTGTGTGGTCTTACCTTATGACTGTGTAGTCTTACCTTATGACTGTGTGGTCTTACCTTATGACTGTGGGGTCTTACCTTATGACTGTGGTTTTACCTTATGACTGTGGTCTTACCTTATGACTGTGTGGTTTTACCTTATGACTGTGTAGTCTTACCTTATGACTGTGTGGTCTTACCTTATGACTGTGTAGTCTTACCTTATGACTGTGTGGTCTTACCTTATGACTGTGTGGTCTTACCTTATGACTGTGGGGTCTTACCTTATGAGCTGTGTGGTCTTCACCTTATGACTGTGGTTTTACCTTATGAGCTGTGTAGTCTTACCTTATGACTGTGTGGTCTTACCTTATGACTGTGGTTTTACCTTATGACTGTGTGGTCTTACCTTATGACTGTGTGGTCTTACCTTATGACTGTGTGGTTTTACCTTATGACTGTGGGGTCTTACCTTATGACTGTGGTTTTACCTTATGACTGTGGTCTTACCTTATGACTGTGTGGTTTTACCTTATGACTGTGTGGTCTTACCTTATGACTGTGGGGTCTTACCTTATGACTGTGTGGTTTTACCTTATGACTGTGGGGTCTTACCTTATGGCTGTGTGGTCTTACCTTATGACTGTGTAGTCTTACCTTATGACTGTGTGGTCTTACCTTATGACTGTGTGGTTTTACCTTATGACTGTGGGGTCTTACCTTATGGCTGTGTGGTTTTACCTTATGACTGTGTGGTCTTACCTTATGACTGTGTGGTCTTACCTTATGACTGTGGGGTCTTACCTTATGACTGTGGGGTCTTACCTTATGACTGTGGTTTTACCTTATGACTGTGTAGTCTTACCTTATGACTGTGTGGTCTTACCTTATGACTGTGGTTTTACCTTATGACTGTGGTCTTACCTTATGACTGTGTGGTTTTACCTTATGACTGTGTGGTCTTACCTTATGACTGTGTGGTCTTACCTTATGACTGTGTGGTTTTACCTTATGACTGTGGGGTCTTACCTTATGGCTGTGTGGTCTTACCTTATGACTGTGTAGTCTTACCTTATGACTGTGTGGTCTTACCTTATGACTGTGTGGTCTTATCTTATGACTGTGTGGTCTTACCTTATGACTGTGTGGTCTTATCTTATGACTGTGTGGTCTTATCTTATGACTGTGTGGTCTTACCTTATGACTGTGTGGTCTTACTTTATGACTGTGTGGTCTTATCTTATGACTGTGTGGTCTTACTTTATGACTGTGTGGTCTTACCTTATGACTGTGTGGTCTTATCTTATGACTGTGTGGTCAGCAAATTAAACCTTTTTTATTCTACACCACTTTATTAGTTTTATAAGTTTTGTTGAGGTGAATTGATTTAATTGGTGTGGTCTAAGGGCTGGTGCGTTTTAATGGTTATTCGGTTACCATTTTAGGCATTTATCTTTTGTGAGCGCTGAATATTAACTTGCATTTATAAGATTACATTAGATGGATTTTTTAATGCAACTTTCTCACTTATTGTCTTCTCATTACTTTTTTTAACTAACTTACTTTTTTTAGTTTTATTTTATTAATCTGTTTTTTTTCAAGAATGTGCTCTAATACTTAACATAATTTTGTCAACAACTGGGTTTTTCCCAGCATTAGAAAAATCTCTTATTTTAAATAGCCCTTTATGTAAGCACGTTTACTTCTACCAATGTAAGTTAACCAACAGTGGCCTTAATATAACATGTGATTTCTGTACCAGGTATTGCCCGAAATGTAAAAAGCACATGCAAGCTGTGAAGAAGATGTCTTTGTGGGACTTGCCAGATGTATTGATTGTCCAGTTAAAACGGTTTTCATTCAAGAATTACCTGTGGAGAGATAAAATCAGTATGTTCATCGACATGCCTGTCAAGTAAGGATTTTAGGATCTTTGGTTTCAAATGAATTCATAAAGACTCACAAATTCTTATATTTTGAAAAAATGTAAACGGATATCTCAGTGTAAATGTCCCTAACTACCTCTTTCTTTTTATCAAACTTGAAGGTTTTTTATTATATTTTCATCAATTTTTTTTAAAAAATTTGTTCTGTTTTCTTAACGAATTACATAAGTTTCTATTTGATTTGAACAATTGCCAGTATGATAGCATATAAAGAGTAATTGGGTGTTTTATTATAAAAGCACGATTTCGCAGGTAATGGCAGTCTTCTCGTAGCCCACAGCATAAAAAAGTTTAAAATTTTCCTGCGAATATATAACTTGAAGAAATTTTGAACATAAGTATCGCCAAAGAAATAGTTCCATATAAATAAGGGACGATGTACGCAAAGGCACAAAGCAAAAATAATAATGTTTACAACAAGATGATATTAACTGTACCTTTTGTACTAATACTCCAACATCTACCTTTTTATCGCAGAAATTTAGACATGTCGACGTACTGTAACAACCCACGGAAAACCAAGTCGATGTCGTATGATTTATTCGCCGTCATAAACCACCACGGAGGGATACTGGGTGGACATTATACAACCGACGTCAGGTTACCTGACATTCAGGACACCACCTCCAGTATTGTAGGTGTGTTGACTTTTTTTTTTATTATTCCAGGGTAAGCCATATTTTACAGTGCTTCACTTTTAGTGTGTTGCACATTTTTGTGTTTATCACATTTCCAGAACAACCCACCAACAGTTCACCACATTTCATATTGTCCCACATATTAGTATGCTGCACATATTATTGTAATCCGTATTTTACAGTGCCCCCTTACCTTACACTATGCGTCATGTTTCCCAATTTTAAATGACAAAGTTTACAACCGGCCACATTTAAAGGATGTAACACAACTATAAGTCACATTTTTAAAAGGCGACAAGCACTTTTAGAGTTTGTGTTCACTAGTTGCACGAAAGAACATTCATGTTTATCCCCGTGAATGGGAAAACCAAGGGGGTTAACACACAGGCAATTATCAGATCACCTCGCGACCACCGTCGGGTTACCAGAGCTATTGCAGTGTGTTGTATAATTAAGACATATCCACAATTTGGTAGAACCCATTAATGTGCTGGGGTCAGGAAATGTCCATTAAGTGCCTTGCCCAAGGGCAAAACCTTCTAGTTAGCCACCATTTTCGAACTTGCAACCTTTCGGCTAAAAGAACATAATTAAACCGACCAGTTATTTAACCATGTTCTCACAGATTGGCGTACATGTGATGACAGTCGAGTGACGAAGCTGAATCGCAAGATAGTTACTGAAGCTGCGTATGTTATGTTTTACCTCAGGAGATCGTCCAAAAGTGTATGTAGTTTGTTCGTTCACGATCTATTGTATCTTCCATCCGTATTTGTAGTTCTATGTGAGCACAACTTTCTCTATGATTCCACTGAAATTAAGGCTTTTTGTGTTGCTGATTATGTGTCCAAATTACCGAAATGTCATTTGTGGTGTTATAAATCATGGTTGGAAAGTTACAGGTAACGGACATAAGGCTGAATTGGTAGTGTCAGGTAATCAGCCGGAAGGTTGCTTGATTGAAACTGAACACTAGCTGCTGATAACTTGTTTAGCAGCACTTCCCATTTGTGTAAAACCTAAAATTACTGTCTATTTTCTAGACTTTTCACTGTATCATGTGCAGCACACAGAAAAAGCCATGCTAACTGTCCTGTTACGTCCTTCATATGGTATTCTAAACAATTCCCAAGTTTTACCTAAGTATTTGACTTTTTGGGATAAAAGTATTCTACCTTACTACATTCAAAGTTCTGTGTAAAAACCGCTTTAAATGTTTAATTCATCATTTTAAAATCGATGTTTTTTGCATGATCGACAGACACCCAGTTGCACCAATATACCGCAGCATATCAAATCAGGTTTGTAATTTGCGTTTATTTGCTCCAATCAATCAAACTGCATGGCTTGGTAATATCTGTGAATGTCGTTAAAGGTTTATATACAGTTTAGTTTCCACAAGTTATGGATTTTCTTTTTAATTGCATGTTTTTCTGCAAACCAATAAGGACAATTGTGCGTTGATATTAAAATCCAGAGTTGCCCAATCCCTTGCCAGCCAAAACACTTTGCCCAATATAGATACCAAAACAACCCAATATATTTCAGTGGGTAGACAAAAAAATTTAACGGTGCCTGAAAACCCCATTTAAGTGTGTTCATGGTAATATGGACATTTTGACAGGCTTAGTGTATACAGATATAAATTGGTTACAACCAGTGATGGGATTCAAGAGGTTTGCATGGGTTCGGTCAAACCCATTCTTGGAACGTCGGGATAATCACCGATCCGATTATTGCTTTTTTTACCGACATTAGACATTTTAGGGAACCGGTTGTTAGTAAGTACGATACAAAAGAGAACCTGTTCTTAAAATTTTGAATCCCATCACTGGTTACAACATACCCTTGTTACAAAATAACAACATAAATTTGTGGTTTATCTTTCAGATTCAGTGACGGTAGCATCCGATCAAGCTGCTGCTGCATCTTCGGAGCTTAATAATGCAACCACTGTAAATACCGAGCAAGATCCAATCCCTCCATCCGACCGAGATGAAAGTATCAACTCTTCCGCTAAAAACCAGCAACAAAGTAAGATGAAAGAT
>CH000045.1:283627-311284 GCA_000149265.1 Ciona savignyi | reverse complement strand
AGTAAGAATTCACTCGCGTGTGGAAGCTCACACGAGTAAATCGTTTACCGCGACTAACGGAAGTAAACATGGTAGTTTGTAATACGTAACTGTTTAAATCTGGTATTATAAGAATCTCACATTATGATGTTGCTGTAAGTATTATAGACTCCAGTATTCGGACGCTCCATGTGTATAATAAAATCGTTATACTCCAGTTGAATATAAAATGGTTGCGTGAAAACATTATCAAGTTTTTTATATGTGAGATAAAATTCTTATTTGCACGGCATGGATCATGCTAGTATTACTTGTGTTACTTGCACAGATTTTTGGCCCTGTTAATGACATAAATATTACTTACAACGTATCTGAACATCCAGTGATTGTTTGCTCTTCTTTTATACCGCTTATCGCTTGCATGATTTTCGACTTTTCAATTGCCTCCTTCTGTATAAACATGCAATGTTAATAACCTGTAAAATTGTAATATTTTCTGAGGAACAGAAAAGGTAACTGTGAAATGTGTTTAACTTACACCTTAATTGTAGGGTTTTTTAGAAAAAAGAAATACAGTTTATTTAGCTTATTTGCAACATACTGTTCATCTAAAGCAGATAAGGGCAAACTACGGCCAGCAGGCCAAAATCGGCCTACCAGGTCTTTTGTTATCGACATGTTACAAGACTAAATATCGATTTCACAAACTAAAACCTAAATTATTATGTCACATCTACAATAGTATGTCATTTGATGCAACAGTGCTTTTTGGTTTTAACCAGTAATGTACCATATTTTTTAGTTTAATGTATTTTATCAACAGTGACAATCTATATATGTGAGTGGCGGCTCAACCAATTGGCCCACCAGTCTAAGAATGAAATTAATTTTGCCAATGATTCAAAAGTGCCCACCCCTGATCTAAAGAAAAATCTCAACGATATACAACACACTGTAAGAACTTTGGTAGCCCCACTGTGAGAAAGAGGTATTTTAATAATTGCATGTTGATAAAACACCTATTTTCTTCCAACAATAATACCACTTCACACAAATACCCGAAAAATACACTTAATAATGAAATATGTAAAATTTATTACCATGAATAACAAATTTCAATTCACCTGCTGTGCAGTTTGAGAACTACTTGCAACAGTGCCAAAAACTTTGGTCAAGGTCATCTTGCTTTCTCTCCTACAAAATTGTGTAAAAAATGTTCAAGGATGTTCTATATTAAAAAAGGGGTAAAACAAAAAAAACAAGCTTACTTTTTCAGAGTGTGGTTGGTAGAAGGGGGAGCTGCACTGTAAACCTGACCCCCGTAGAAAAACTGGTCCCCCTTCACTTTGTTCCACAGCGTTTTCTTGTATTTGTCGGCGATTGGGGCACCGACGGAGCCTTGAAGCTCACCGCGCTTGGAACCCATCTTCTTGTACTTGGATTGCATGTGGAAGATGCAGGTTTCGCCGATGCTCCTATGTGTGGACAATTTACAATGTTGATCTGGTTCTGTTGGGCGCCCATTGTACCAATAGTTGAAAGGTTGTTTAATCGAAACCAGTGCCTAAGAAGTCAGTCTGAAGCAATAAGTAAATGTTGACCAATATGAAAAAAACTGTTAAAGACATATAAAACACACAAATGTTAAAGACATATAAAACGCACTGTAATAGCTCTAAAGCCCGGGGTAGTAATGATGTAATCTAAGAGTTATGTATAATAACGCCTGTCGTTATCCTATCCGTGGGGATAAACACAAGTCCATTATCCTAACTTTAAAGCAAGGTTTCATAAACTAACAGCATTGTTATGGTGCATAAATGTTTTTTTTTCTTTGAGTCTTTAGTACAAAACAGTCGTCGTGCAAATATACTGAGATAAAGATATGAACTTTATCTTAATATCTCCCTTATTCAAATGAGCTTACTTGTTGATAAAAGCGAGGCATTTCCCTGCAGGTTTCTTGTTACGGAATTTAGTGGCCATGCACCACCCGAGGTCAGCAGAGACGCCGATTCGCATGACTCGGTCCGCCACGTCAACCGTCAGCGCTGGTGTGTTGTCGTAACTGAAAGCACAATGTTTTACAAAGGGCGAGAACATGGCTGTGATAATTTACTTATCGTTATAAGTTTACTAATACAGTGTACATAGCTTGGTATGATGTTTTATTGCTTAAAATCGCCGAAGAGACAATTACGACATATGTGGACGTATTTGATTGCATGAAATTCGCTACTGTGGCCTCACAAATCCTGGTCCTAGGTTTTACAAATCCAAAAAACTCACAAATACTGGCCGTAGGTCAAATAACGGTTTACACATACGGATGGATGGTACTTTCAAATTAGTTTTGATTCTAGAATTAACAATTTTGAGTTAAAAGATAAGCCCAACAAAGCAAACAAGAATATCCCTAAAATTCTAAATATTATCTTTAAATAGTTTTGATACCTTTTGCCGGGTGCAGTGTCTTTTCTCGGGGGCATAATAGCTGGGTTAAGAAGCCCAATCACCGAGCCGATGGTGAACTTCTTCCACAGTTCCTCATGCACGCCGCCGAACAGAAACAAAGCCACATGCTTTGTGCAGTCGTCCAGGTCTGAGAGGTGCCAGATACTGAAGCGTTTTCCCTGAAAATTTGGCCATTTGATACACAAAAGTAATATTTGACATATTGTCAGTACTGATTGCCTATGAAGTCACTGTGTTTATATTAAAATATTTAATGATTAAATCATGACATTATTATTACATTCATTTCAATTGTTATATTGTTAATTAAGCAAAAAAGGTATAGGATAGGATATTCATGTTTATCCCGGTGAATAGGAAAACCAAGGGGGTTACCACATGGGCAATTGTCAGATCACTTTGCGCCCACCGTCAGGTTACCAGAGCTATTGCAGTGTGTTGTGTATGATAGACAAGTTCCCATTAATCTGCTGGGTTCAGGCAATAGGCCTACCGGTTTAGTGCCTTGCCCAAGGATACAACTAGCTAGCTAGCGACCAGTTTCAAATATACTAATAGTAGTGCCGAAACAGGTTTACTGAATTACACAACACATATTATTCAGATTACCTCATGTTCACTGTCGTGTTACAAATGTTATTAAAGTGTGTTTAATATAAGAATATTGCAACAGTTTTTGTTCAAACCATTAAATCAATCAGTTTAAGTACAGTTCCCTTATTTTGTTGGACACAAAACAAGGGAACTGTACTTAAAGACACAAATGGTTAGTCAGAGACTTGGTTTAAAACTGAAAACCTTGGATGGTTTCAGTCAAATGTGCAACAAATGTTAAAAAAAAGTTCAACATAAATTTTCTTACATTCTTTGCTGTCTGTGGATCCATTTGTTTTGCAACAACAGCAATTGTGACCCAATCCTTTTCTTCGCATAACTTTTGCGTCGGTCGAATTAGACTGATCTTCATGTAAAGTTTCGATTTCATTCTTTCGTTCATTTCCTCTTTCGAAACAAAGCGCTCCCTGGAAAGAAACAAGACTAATCAACAAAGTGATTTTATTTTTATGATATGAACTTATGATTTATGATTATATTTTATGATTTTTTTATGATTTATGATATTTTATGATATGAACAAAATATGTCTGGCGCCAATAGGTGTCATATATGTGTCAAATAAACTAATACAATTTACGGGCACTGACAAAATTACACAATGGCCCAAAAAGTTACTGCAAATTGTTTATTATAATAAAAATTTAAAAATTCAACCAATTTAACTAGTAAACAGAAAACTCACTTCAGTCGGATTCTGGAGAAATATTCCGTTTCAAAAATCTGCTGCCCCATAAATGGTTTTGGAATTTGCTTCGGCTTTGGTGCTGGTGCTTGTTTTAGTTTGTCGTAAAATGTAAACGAACCAACTTTACTGTTACTTGTAGATGGTGGTTGGTTTTCCGGGCTTTGGTTGTGACAGATTCTTCGTCGTTTCTGGGATGGTTCTGAAGCCATAGGCTCAGATCCCGATACCGAAATTTTTGGCTTCAAATCCGGTGGTTTTGGAGTTTCTTTATTTCTCTCTTCAGCAATTTCGGCTCCATCAATCCCAGCTCCAAATGCATCAAAGAAACTTCGTTTTTGCTCTACTGGGGCAATAGAACTCTCATCTGGGGCGTTATCTTTATTTGTGTTGTCTGCTTTACATTTCTCTCCTCCACTTGTATTCATTTTGTCCTTCAAAGCTTTCATTTTTTTCTCCAATTCCTCGTATTCATCTATAAATCAAGTAAGAACATTGATTGGTGATGTATTCAGCAAAAAATTTGGTAATTTGCACCAACCTTCCATTTTGTTACATTTTAGAAAGTAAATTTCATTAGGTTTTCATAACAGATTAGTCTAGTGCAGTGATGGCGAACCTATGGCACGCGTGCCAAAGTTGGCACGCGAGATCATAAATACTGGCACGTGACGCATTCCGAAAAAAAACGAAGCTCTTTGTGCGAAAGACAGTACCAGGAAATTAGAAGATGTACTCAAAGATGTTATAAAATAGTAAATTACATTATGGCTCGTGCACTTAATTTTCGTCAATTTCAAGCACTTCTTGGTGAAGTCAAAGCACAGTATGATTGATACCTTACTGATGTATAATAATGTCCGATGGTTGAGAAAATAGAGTGTGAGGAAATGATGAATGAAAACGCCACTAGTAACTCTAAAATAGAAATTCTGAAAGCATGGAATTCTCTGCCGATCAGTATCAAATCTATGAAATCGCTTGGAATAGCTCTTCTTACGTTGTTTAGGTCATCATATTCTTGTGAACAGCTGTTTTCGACTATGAACTTTATTAAATCAGAGAGAAGAAATAGACTTACAGATGACATGAGTAGTGCGTGTGTCACACTCAAATTCACAAAGTATGAGCCACCAATCAACAAGTTATCTGCAACTTTACAACAACAGAAATCACATTGATTTCGTAAAAACTTTATTATTCGAATCTTAAGACCCGCCTCCGGTGTCGTATAACATTTGGTCTTCCCGTAAAATTCGATCCCCCCTTTGTTACGTATGAGTGGTTGTCATGGAAAAGTCCGGAGTAATATCAGCCGAAATGTTATTTTCTTCATTTCACAAGTTTAAATGCATTTTAAGTGTTGCTTTGTTATATAAATTAAACTGCATAATTTTGCATTAGCCTACGTTTTATATTTAGTTGGATTGCAGCTAGTTAAGATCGCTTAGGTCTACATAACATTACTCAGCAATTGTATCTTGAAGGAAGACCGAATTTTGCCTGGAGGTGCCTGGAACAAAGCGATAGTAGGCCTATGGTCGTGCGTTGGCTACGCGTGATCTATTTACCACAAGTTTTGGCCGCGGTAGTTTGTGTCTAATCTAAACGTTTTTGTTTATTGAAAACTGATGTTTATGAAACGGCTGGCACGCCGGGACAGACAAATTCATTTCAGGCTGCAAATGTGGCACGCGGCCTCGAAAAGGTTCGCCATCACTGGTCTAGTGGATAGTGCGTCGCCTTTTAGCCGAAGGGTTGCAGGTTCAATTGGTCAGTAGCTAGTTAACTGAGAAGGTGTTCCAATGGTTTAGCTTTAAACCAGAGGTTAAAAGGTTGTGCGATTAAAACCAGCCGGTAATTAGTCAATTGTGTCATTGAACGGGTCACTTTATACACATAGCTTAAACTAAGTGGTTTAATGGGTTAAATAAAATTGATATAATGTTTCCAACCTAAACAACACACTGCAATATATCCGCTAACCTAAATGTGAACAGTTTTGTGATGAATATCTATTTTAAAACGAGTATCTCGAGTTTGCCTACAAGAACCTCCTTTTATTAAACAAATTTTTTGAATTGACCCATTAAAATAGTAATAGTAATTAAACATATTTTCTCTAACAATACAATATACAAAAAATGATTAGTGATGTATTCGGCAAAAATATGGTAATTTGCACCAACCTTCCATTTTCTTAAGATCTTCTGCATTAACTGATTTACTTCCCTCTTCTTCTTCATCATCAGAAATAAAACTGTTTAAAAGCGCCAATTCATCTACATCTGCGACATATACGGTGTCATTTTGCTACACAAGGCAGTTTTAACATACAGGCAACGCTAAAGAGAGGGAAAATGGGAAAGAGGGAAACTGCTCACCCAGTATGGAAAGTACGGCAGCTGCACACTCGAGTTTTTTTTCTCTGCGTCTTTGCACACTTGGCTAATTTCACACACGCTCGCGAGCTGGCAGTATAAACATCATATAATTTCCAATAAACTTGTAAACCTACCTCTGGACCTCGGGTAATTTACTTTCCGTACATTTTTAGTTACGTAGATAGATATGTTAGCTGACGGACACGAAAGATTTAGGATAGAATAATATGTTTTTTTAGATTTTGGTAAACAGTTATGAAAAGGAGATTGTGTGCACACTTGAAGTGTGCATTCTTGGACGTTTGCACACTGCACACTTAAATATTTGGCACGTGCACACTCGAGATCTCGGCGAAAATTGACGTACTTTCCATACGGGCTGCTCACCAAAACTATGAAAATTCATTTTACCCTTTGTCTAAACACTAATCTCAACCAAAGAAATAACCTTAAATCCCATGTTTAAAACTAACTCCTTAATATTTATTTTAGTGTGCAGTTTCCTGCTTCCTGCTTTCGCTCCTTTTAGTTTTCCCCCATACGTACATCTAAAGCAAAGGTAACTTACCGTTTTCCTTTTGTTTGGCTGTTTTTTCAGTCTCATGTTCATTCAGAAGCTCTGTAAGCAATTCGTCGTTATCCTCTGCATCGAACAGTGCTTCTAAATTGTCTTCAGTATCCATGATTTAGCTAACGGAAACAATAATAAAATAGTTCGAACTCACACAGTTCTATTTTTCTTTCTCAGGGGATTTTTATTTTTCGCGCCAAATCGATAACTGTAAATGCTAACTGTACGCTGGTCATAACTAAAGTCTATTATATTTTAACGTCGTTTTATTTTTTATTCTACTTTTAATAATTAACGTATATTTTACTAACATATTTATTTATGTTTATAATTTTTAAATATGCTACTTTTATGTTTGTTTACTAGAATTTAAAAACTTTCGGTAGGTGGCGAACTACAACAATAGAGTTGCTATGGACCAAACGCTATTCCTTCTATCAGCTGACGAGACAGGTTTATATATACGTTTTGTGATTTTTATATATTCTGTAGTGTAATGTCTTGCTTTTTGTCTAGAAAATAGAAAATGACGGAGACATATGCCGAGTTAAGGCAAAAAGCCGCAAATTACTACGCGGAAAATGAGGTTGCTCCGAAATTAGAAGACATTTTGAACAAAATGTTCTTTGAAAAGCCAAACGACATATACGGACGATTGGTAAGCTGACAGACAACATTTAGAACTAATTTTACTCTTAAACACAATATATATTGACCCAGTTAATCGCTTAAACGGTCAGGCTTAATCATATTTAAAATAGATTGTCGATGCAGACTTAAATTATAAGCTTTTCTGTAAAATAGACTACTAAAAACATATACATTATCACCCGTAATCCTACTGGTATATCTGGGTCTAAAATATAAAAAATGACTATAATTACAGGCCGAGTTTTTCGAGGGTTTTGCCGCAACACCAACCATCACAAGTCTCTCGGCCAAGAAGGTTCTTGATGGCTGCGGCTCCACTGGTTTGCAGTGTAGTGTGTATGCTACTGTGAAAAACCATCCCACGGTATTTTAATTAATATATTTACTGTTTTATATTTTCCCACTTTTTAAATAGGTTCACAACTTTGTTGCTTATTACCTTGGACATGCAGCCAATAGGTTGTGTGATCAAAATCCGTTTCTTTACAACTAAAGGATAGGATAGGATATTCATGTTTATTCCCATGAATGGGAAAACCAAGGGGGTTGCTCACGGGCAATCATGAGATCACCTCGTGCTCATCAATGGGTTACCGGAGCTATTGCAGTGTGTTGTGTATGATTCACACGTTTTTTAATTTGGTAGGACCCATTAATTCTTGCCTTGCCCAAGGACACAACGGACTAGCGACCAGTTCAATACCTGCAACCTGAAAGGCCTCCCTCTGAACCGCCAGACCAAACGGTCGGTTACCATGGCTTTTATTGGACATTGCTTGATCCCAGTTTCATTTAATGTGTTGAACACAATTGAAAGAAAATTCTTTATCATATGAAACACACTGTAATAGCTTTGGTAACTCAACTGTGGCCATGTGGTATTAGGATGAATGTACATGTTGTGCATTGCCTGTATTTTCTCTCCTAGAGTTATAAATATCTTATGTCACGATCCTATAGTTTGGTAAAAATTTGGTTTCGTTTAATTGTATATTTGAGTATGTTTTATGCACAATTTACTTTATAATTAAGTTACATATTGATTTTGTTTCAGTTACTCTCAACAACTGAAATGTCACTTGAAAAAGAATTAACAATGCTGCCCTTCCAACAGCAATTCATTTCAGGTGTGCCATGTGCTTTCTCTAAATGTAGTTAAAATGTGTAGAATCAAATACAGGTTGGCTTTTCTCTAAGATACAGCCTTAACTCAAAACCCTCCAAAATTTTACTTAAAAATGTTGAGCCCATACCCCTTTGTACATCGGCAACTTTTTTCCAACAAAACAGCCAACAGATGCACAATCAACACCTTTATTTCAAAATACACTGCTCCGCTAGTACAAAACTTTACCGCTAAACGAGAACACAGACGCGCAGCCTAGTACATGCTGCTTCCAACCAAACAAACATTGGGGAATCACCACCATTGTTACTCAGTAAAACACTCGTTTAAAAACAATGACTAAGGAAGGGTACCACTTGTCACATCCTGCCGCGCATAGAGGTCTTTATTAATTATGTGCCATTTATAACCCTTTGCCAGTCTTATCCTATATTAATGGAAATAAATGTGATTATTTTATTTTCAATTTAGATTCCCAAATAACTAGCGACGAGATTGTTGAGAGATGCTGTACTCACATTGTGGAAACTATTTCCGAAAAGCTTCACAACGTTTCTTTAATTCAGCAAGAAGAAGTAGATCAAATACTAAAGTAGGAATTACTGTCACTCACAGTCGTTAATTATTGTAATTTAGACAACAAAAATGGTTATATGTGTCTAGATAAGTTTTATTACATATTTTTTCCTTTAAAATAATGTGTTTTAAATGATTAAGTTTCTTTTCAGAAATTTTGTCATTTTATTTTATCCAATAGATTAGTTCTATTATACTAGCAGTTATATAACTATGGTTTCTACCAGGGACTGGATAAATGATGTTGAATATGACAAATTCGTCTTCTCCAATCATTTGGGTGATGATGACGATGATCATTCAAGGACTCCTACCCCCTCGAGTGGCAAGAAAAAGAAAGCCCCATCGGCCAAAGGAAAAGCAGGGAAAGTCCCTGATAAACCAGTGCCGCCAAAAGAAGCAATGGAAAATAGGTTAAAGGTTCGAAAAGAAAAATTCTTGAATGTTGTTTAATCCTTGTTGATTTATATGTTCTCAACTTCTTATTGAAATACAATAAGGAATAAAGCTTATAGTATTATCAATAATGCTGACTGACAGATGTACCTAATAGTCAATATCATTACAACTGCTGTAACTTTATAACCTTAAAATGACTATAACTTCCATGACACATTGTACTACCTGATAAAACAGCTAGAGGTAGGGTATATCAATAGAACCTAGGCACAGTTTAAACCATGCAACTGTTTGTAAAGCATTTTTGTATCCATTTTACCTTTTAAGTTATTTATTTTCCAGGGTTGTAGTGCTGTTAGTTTGGTATCAGTTGCCGTTCTTAAGGCCGCAGCAAGCTTTCTGCGAAAGCCGGCATTTGAACATTTACGAAATACAATGTCCGTGGTGTCCGGAACTGCCCAGGAGTGCGAAAAAAGTGTTATTTCCATGCCAACCACTGCTATTACTGTAATGAGTGGTGGAAAGGCGGCACCAGGTATCTTGCAATGTAATATTTGTCTTAAGTAGTACATGCTTAGGTAACTATACATCCTACATAGTACATACTTAGGTAACTGTACATCATAGGTAGTACATACTTAGGTAACTGTACATCATAGGTAGTACATACTTAGGTAACTGTACATCATAGGTAGTACATACTTAGGTAACTGTACATCATAGGTAGTACATACTTAAGTAACTGTACATCATAGGTAGTACATACTTAAGTAACTGTACATCATAGGTAGTACATACTTAAGTAACTGTACATCGTAGGTAATACATACTTAGGTAACTATACATCGTAGGTAATACATACTTAGGTAACTGTACACAGATGCGAGCATAAGCTGGATTGCAAAAATACAGTTGGGACACTTTTGTAGAAGTAAATTTATCTTGCCAGGCTTGTAATTTGGAAGGAAATGGTGCATGCAGCCATTACACCTTTTCGTGAACAAGTTTAAACATTTTGACATGAAACTAAGGGGTATAAAAATTAAATTTGATAAACTTGTAATGCAGCGAGAAAAAGGGAGTTGTGCATTGCACATTCATAAGTTTAAAGAGAAGCTAATGCATTAATGATAGAAAACATTAAAAACGATTAAATTATTGAAAATTTACAGGTAAACTGAACTTGGTAAAAAGTGTATTTGCAATCGCTAATCCGGGATGGACTGTCAGCGAAAGCATGACTAACTTGTCGAAGGTTTATCAGAATATTGGAAAAGGTCTTTCTGCAAAATCGGTATTATGTCAATTATATCAAGTTCTAATATTAATGTGTATCATATCCAAGATGAAAAATTGGGTGGAGTTTTCGTTCATGGAGATTTTAAACATTAACTGAAATGTAGTGGGATCAAAATCGACTTTTAGCTTAGGCCAAAGCACTTAACGGCCACATTAATGGGTATAGTTAGATACAGTCTGCGCGCCGATCAAAATCACTTTACAGCCTAGACCCGACATGCCGGTTGTATGCTGCCCATGCCAGGTGTAATGGGTTCAACAAAAGTGTGTAGCAAAGTTCATTGTATTCAACATATTTTAATAACTGTGGCTGTGGATAAGGTCATCAGAAGATGGCTTGCTATGCTATGATACCTTCTTCCACCCTTGAATTAAACCATCCACTGCGATAAACATCAGTCTATCCCACACTTAACAAGAGCTTTAATGTTACTGTAGTTTTTCTTTATTCGATTTAATTAACCTGAGTTTAAGCAGTAACTCTTAGAGCCATTCCCCACAGATTGATGCTTCTCTTTTGTGATATTTTTTATTTTGCGTAAAACGAATAAATTTAACGATTAATTCATTAAGATTTTTTTATCAGTCCTGGTTTTTCTTTGGGTCTGTTTTGAAAAGTAACAATGTATGTGATTCAGCCAAACTCAATCAGCCATTATAACTCTTCCTGATTCGTTGATGACATCACAGAGCTCTGGGTTACTCACCGGTCCCTCCGGTGGCTTCCAACCAAGCTACGACAAACCCGAACAGCCACTCGATGCTACAATAGAAGCGATCACCGGCGCTGGATTCACCCCTGGTCAAGATGTTTTCCTCGGAATTGACTGCTCTGCCCATGATATATTCGACTATGTAAGGATAAGTTGTTGGAGTTTAGTTTTAGTTTATTCATTTTTAGCCCCAGTTTTTAAAAATGGCAAACGAATATAATCATGATTCCAGAACGGGAAAAGACGGCAAACGAACAGTCGTTAAAACTCGTCATTAAAAAAAAGGTTATAAATTAATAAATATAGCGGACGCGGTCGCCAAACCTAGGCGCAAGAACAATAATCAAAGTTGAATTAAGACTAACAGTCATTGTTGTTCATATTTTACAAAGAGATGAAATTACCTTGGGTCAAATTATCTTTCTTGGAGTTCATGTTCTTATCTTCTTATTGCCATGTCGGTAAAAATTTTGTATTTTTGTGGGATTTGTATATTTGATAGCATCATTTAAGCAGGATGAAATTAAAGTATGAACAGCTTGTGGTATTGTGACAAATTTCTACACAGGTCTTTCCTCTCCTTGTATGTTTCCCGACATAACTCGAATGAAAAATTCGTAATCAGGCTTTTTAAGGGTTACCTCTGCAAACCTAAGCATAATATTCACTGACCCTGTATTTGTCCGACATATTAGTCTAGTGGTTAAGTGCATTGCCTTTTAGCCCAAGGGTTGCAGGTATGAAACTGGTCGCTAGCTAGTCAGTTTTGTCCCTGGGCAAGGCACTTAACACATATTGCCTAAACCTAGCGGATTAATGGGTTCTACCAAATTTAAGAAACGTGTGAATCATACACAACACAATGCAATCGCTCTGGTAACCCGACGGTGGGCGCGAGGTGATCTGACGATTGCCCGTGTGTTAACCCCCTTGGTTTTCCCATTCACTGGGATAAACATGAACATCCTATCCTAAGTTTTCCGCTTACCCTTCTAAGTGATTTCCACCAGGACAAAGGAAAATACGACATATCGACTGGAGCATTGAAGACGGCGGATGAGATGGTGGATTTGTACAAAGATCTGGTGAGCAGATATCCTTCTCTCATCATGCTTGTCGACCCACTGAGGAAGGAGGACAGGGAACAATGGAGCAAACTGTGTGAAGTGGTGTCTGAAAAGTAAGTGTTTAGAGGAAATTTGTGATTAGTAACAAACCTTAGTAACATGGTTAGTCTGACCAGTTAGTCTGGTGGTTTAGTGCGACGCCTTTCAACCGAAGGGTTCAAGGTTCGAACCTGGTCGCTAACTAGCCGGTTGTGTCCTTGCGCAAGGCACTTAACCGACATTGCCTGAACCCAGCGTATTAATGGGTTCTACTAAAAAGGAACGTGTGAATCATACACAAAACACTGCTCCGGTAACCCGACGATGGGCGCGAGGTGATCTGACGATTGCCCGTGTGTTAACCCCCTTGGTTTTCCCATTCATGGGATAAACATCGATATCCTGTTTAATCCTATAGTTATCGGCCGAAAGGTTGTCAGACTAAAACCAGCTTTTATGTAGTCGGTTGTGTACTTGGGGGTACGGTGCTCAGCGGACATCTTCTTACGAATTAGGTTATGGATTAAGATAGAAGAAACGACTTAGTCACAACAACATATTGCATTAGGGCACATAGTAACCTGACTATTACTCGTGTTTATTTTTGTCCCATCCCCGAGATATTTTTAACTTAATACAAATCTAAAAAAATTATCCTTTCTTGCGTTCCAGATGCTTCGTTATCGGAAGTGACGCTGTTTACGGTTCACTGCACTCAGTAAACGATAGCATCCTCTCAGTGCGCAGATCGAGTGGTCTGGTCATCAGCCCCGGGAGTCGGATCACGTGCTCCGACCTTGCCCGCGTTGTCGGTGACGTGAGATCACGTGACTGCGTGACAATGCTTGTTTCACCGGCGGGCGACGTTTGCGACGATATTTTCGCCGATATGGTGCGTTTTTGAATTTTTTTCTCCGTATAGTTTGTTCATCATGGACTTGCTTTCAGGCTGTCGGATTGGGTACGACTTTTGTTAGGTTCGGTGCGCCATCTCGCGGAGAGAACACGAGCAAAATCAACCGGCTGGTGGAAATCGAGAGAATGTTAAAAGAAGACGAAACAACCAAGTAAAATATTATTAAATTGGCCGAATGGATGACGTGACCGATACATATACAGAATTATAAACAAATAAACGGTCTTGGGAACGAGCCCATCATGGTTTCGAACCTAAGACCGAAAAAATTATTAAAGCACATTTGCTTAATAAGAATAGGAAAGAGTTTTCACTAAAAAATGGATTACTGATATGCGTTATTTTGTTTCCCTTGCCCTTACGACGGTGGTTTTACGATAAACATGAAGGTCTTCAGATTTGATCACAAATAGGAACGAAATTGATCCCATTCCTATATGTGGGCACACAGTGCTGCTATTAATTCGTTTTATGTAGTCTTGTCTCTCATGTTTATCACCACATATAATTACAGGGTCTCATATATGACAAAGTTCGATTTTCCCGTCATTAAACCACCACCAGCGGAGCCAGTGAGCGACGATGACGTCGGCATTTCCCCAGAAAATTCTTCGCCAGATCAGAAAAAGAAAAAATGATGCAAACTTGATGGTCACTTTTTTGGTTGTATATTAACTGTATTGTTAATTTCAAAGTCATTTTAATATGCGTACTTATCATTAACACTCGTGTTTGAAAAATTCGTATGGTGTATACATACTTTTTTTCTTTTTTTTTTCTCTAATAAAAAAAGATTCGCATGGGCAAAAACACAAGTATTGTGTACTTTATTGTTCTCCGTACGATCTTATATTTCGTTGTCGTTTCTTTAGTTATAGACAGAAAGCATCATGCCACTGTAGTAATAATACGATTAAAATCTAACAAAAGTAGAGAAAGTAGAACGGTTGCGCTTATGACGGTGTACGCGACTTAGTGGGTTAAGGACTCGGATCTTAGAACAGTTGCAGCAGTAACTGTTGGAAACATAGCTTGGAACAATTGCAGGATGGGCAACTATCGATGCCACACCACTTTCGGATTACCGGAGCTATTGCAGTGTGTTATGGATGATTTACACGTTCCTTTAATTTTTAGTATAACCCATTTTATAAGCCGCTGGGTTAAGGTGATGTCCGTTAACTGCCTTGCCTAAAGACACAACTGACCAGCTAGCGACCAGTTTCGTAACTGCAACCGTTCGGCTGAAAGGCAACGCACTAGACCACCAGATTAAGCGGCCGGATTCCGCCAACAAAGTAACCTCACTGGTTAGAACTTTGTTGTACCATGTCCCATCGACTGAAAAAAGTATCTTATCGGAGTTCTTAAAGAATGGACCCGGTTAACATTCTGTTGGACACAAGTATAAAAGAGGATCTCGCACCAGTTCACATTCGAAACATGACTCGGCAAAAAAGACAGCTCAATTTTTATTTTATTGACCAGAACCGGTCTGGTGCAAAACTATGCGCATAATAAAGTGCAAATACAAGTTAAAAATTAAGAAATAAATATTTAAATATATACATTAATAAAAAGAGCAGTTAATCACACATATACAGCGAACGAATATAACTTGCAGTAACCTGGACAAGACAAAGATAGTAAAAAGAAGAGCTTAAAAACGTGGTATTTTGGGGAAAGGTAACATTTAAAAATTGCTGTGAAATATAATGTGGTATTGCATTATTGTATAAGCGTTAACCAGTGTAATAGAATTTACAGGGTGCTGTTGTCAACGTATTGCACATTGTATAAATTCACAACATACATCGTCCCGTGGGTCTATGTGATCAATGCTTATCATACAAATGGGGTAACTTAGAGGAGTATAAATTGTCATTTGGCAAAGATTGATCTTACTGCTAGATGGCAAAAACAACGATGCCGCAAAATCAGTTGCTGCAAGATTTTTATTTTAATTTGTCAGCGCGGCGACTTGCATCTAGCGATCATCCCGCCCAGACACGCGTGAGGCGTATTCTACTTGCGTTTCTCCTGGCAGATTTAACTAGGAACAGTGTCCACTAGCTACAAAGCATGGTCAAATATGCTCATAGAATGTACGATGGATTCGTCCTAGGGGAGAAATACAAGTTAAGTTCATTACTGGTAAACTCTGATAAAGTGGGGCAACACTATAAGGAGGGAAACTGCTTACTAAAACTATGGAAATTAATTCTAACCCTGCCCTAAACACTAATTTAAACCCCAGAACTAATCCTAACACCAACCCCAACTTTAAAAATAACTCTAACACCCTAATCTTTATTTTAGTGTGCAGTTTCCCGCCTTCCCTCTATTACTCCTTTAGTTTTCCCCGGTAAATAACATTGTCCATTAAAAAAAACGAGAAGACCAA
The DNA here is from genome assembly GCA_000149265.1 of Ciona savignyi. Taxonomy (NCBI): domain Eukaryota; kingdom Metazoa; phylum Chordata; class Ascidiacea; order Phlebobranchia; family Cionidae; genus Ciona; species Ciona savignyi. Next base: position 295,385 of record CH000045.1, on the reverse strand, counting down.
TTTTAACCAAGAAAAAAGTGTTGCGTAATAAGACCATTGAAAGGTTTTAATTGTACCATTGTTTTAGGCAATATTTTTACATTGATTATGAAGATTAGTGTTAAGATTGACTAGAAATTTAATTAGGAATAACAAATCACATGTATTCGACATAAAGGTGCCTACATGTAAATTGCCATTTGCAATCAAACTATATCGTATTCTGTAAAGGAAACTGCAAAAAATATACTAAAGTAGGATGTAGGACGTCTTTAGGGAATCTCTCGTGTGGTCTGCTGGTCAAGGTTGGTATCGAACCTGAAATCAATCCAGTTTCGGTACCGTATGCATCCACTCACCATATGACCGATTAGTCCCACAGTCGGATTTTAAATATTGATATATATTGTAATCTCCCAGAAATGTACATACTACATACACAGCCACTGTAAATCTCAAGTAAAACAAGTTTTTGGATTGCGCCATTGTCGAACGACCGTCAAAATAAATACGATTAACTTTGATTTGAAGTTAATCGGCGGAGTGTAAGTTTTAAAGTTGGACGAACATTACACACGTAGGAGATTAACTTTGTATTTTCTCAGCCAAGTCATTTTATGGTACACTTCCCATAGCATTCTAACAAAAAATTATCACCACTCTTCTATATGGAAATGGTGTTAATGTTTTAGAAACATCAGTTTAATCTGTTAATTTTAAAATATATTTTCGATTACACAATCGATATTTATCAAGTTTACGTTAATCTTTCATTTTGAAGGTTATTTTGATAATACCTTATTCAGAAACATTTCTGTTTGATTGGGTAGTGGTTATCCTACTTTTAAATAAACGAGATTTGTTTGTTTTTAATGTATTGTTCTTTGAAATGATATCATTTTTAAACATACTGCAATTGTGAATGTAGATTGCACAATTATTTAACGCCCTTTGTTTTCCCACCCCGTGGAACAAAATGGGTGAACTGGCCAGAAATATTCTATTCCAAAGCTTTGATCAGGCAACAAGGTAAATTTAAACTTGTTTAGTTTATTTTTATACTCCTTCGTATACTTTGATCATTTAGCGAGTTAAATTGTCTGAACTGTGTCATATGAGTACAACCATGTCACCAGAGGACGGAAGGTATCATAACATACTTTTAAATCATGATATATCTAACTCTAATAACACGTTTTGTCATAAATAATAGAGTTAAAATGTAACTCTATATACCAAATACATGCTATTCGCCCGTGCGTTATAGGCCTACCGGCAATTGGACGTGTACGGTGCACAAAAGGGCAACTGACGTTCAATTATAATCGAATTACAAGGCTGCGAATTAGTGTTTTAAGCTTTAATGTAAAATGGGACAGCATGTCCGTCTTGGTTAAAGAAAATGAAACCGAATGTTTGTCAATAAATCAGCAAAGTGTTGAGGTTGTTTAATGGCAACCATTTTTTAATTGGCAAAATCCAACAAAGTATGGGGTTGTAGGCATAAAATTTGTGTCAAAAATCATTTGTTGCAATAGATAGCTTATCGCCCAGTTTGGTCTATTAACGAAAATGTGGTCGGTGACTATTTTGCAACAAAGTCAAAATTACAAAACACGCATGTTTTATCTTACTTGATAGTTTTATATCGCTTATGCTTAAGGAAACTGTCGAAATACAATGTGCTCGCCCAATTTAAATTACATCATACGGTTCAAATTCAATTTACAGGAACGTTATAAGATAGCCTACATGTATAATTGGAAACGTAAAGGACACACACAACAATAAAAGGTTGTAAAGGTAACGACCTATTAGGTCTAGAACAGCGTTGCACAGTCGATCAACGCTTGTGTTCCAGACTGCTAAATTATTTACCGGCACGAGTCTTATTTATCCTTCGCGCGTTTGCGCTCATGCAGCGAATAAACTGGACATGTGAAGTGTGTATTAAAGTAATGGCTACGGGGTCCACAGTCTGTTCCAGATTGGACTTCTTCAGGTTTTATATGGCTTATAGTTGAACATGTGATAATTGGATTTTAAGTCCATAGCGTATAGCATAACTAAAATTTGAGGCCAATTGGTTCGCAGCAATTAAAAAAAACTTCTTTTACCTTTGAACACGTATCACAGAATTCTTCCATTGTAACTAGGCCGTCTCCGTTCACATCCAGCTTAGTAAATATCCTATCCGTGTGCTCCAAATAATTTTCATCCGATACCGCTGGTTTAACGTGAGCCCCCAGTAACTGGTAAACCGACTTTATCACGCTCAGCATTTCCTGAGAACGAGAAAGCAGTACAGAATTTTAAAACAGCAAATAATTTGTTCAGCAGATGGGCTCAATAGTATAGTACAAAACCGGCCCGGACTAGCTAAGTCGTGTGTGCTGGCCTTAGCAAGGCATATACAGATGGTATGGACCCAGTGGGTTTGTGGGTTTAACAAAAACTATATCTATATAATATATACCATACTGTAATACCTCCAGCAATTCTACTGCATAAACAAGATATTTAGACGCATGATCGTCTTATAAAGTGTACCGTTGTCCAGTTAACGGGGATATACACGAGTACCGTGTACCATCCCGTTCTTACTTATACCCTCGACAATAGTCATTACACCATACCAAATGGTGGATATATTAAGACCCATTTGGTTTCGAAAGTCTAAATTTAAAACGAGCATCAGATACTAGACAATGCCGCAAATAATCCCTGACGGACTGCTGGAGGTATTATTACTGTGCGGTTTAGGCTATTCTAGTGCGTTCAAGTTCGGTCGCATTACTTTGATATGCAATTTGGTTGGGAAAAGTCGAACTTACAAGACGCGAGCATCAGATGCTAGACAATACCACACACTCCCTGGCGGGCTGCTGAAGTTATTATTACTGTGCGGTTTTAGCTATTCTTGTGCGTTCAAGTTACTTTGATATGTAAACAGGCACTGAAAATCATTCATAAATATGAACAAAGTAAAAAGACAAGGTATTTGTTTCGTTAGAAAACAACTTTAAAACTTTTTAGCACAATACCCACCTCTCGAGTTATGTAGCCGTCATGGTTAATATCGTACAGTCGAAACGTCCACTGTAGTCTGTCCACAAGACTACCGCGCAAAAGGGAAGACAGTCCGATTGCAAATTCCTAAAAAAAATTGTTTTAATATTAATGAAACAGTTGTGTCATTAGAAAAATTACATATATTTTTTATTAGGAAACGGTAGACTCTAAAGCCCGGACCTCCAATTAAATTTTTGTTTAAATCTGCCCAAATTTTGTTTAAGATTGGGAAATTGAAACGCATGTCCGCTTTGTATACAAATTCAGAAGAATAAAATTAAGTAATGAAAACAATGAAATTTACCAGCCAATAGGTCATATTTTGGAAAATTATGTTAGTTACAATTTTGGAAAATTATGCAAGTTAGGTCCTGACCTTAATATAGTATAATATACATATACTACATATATATAGACAAAGGCATAAGTTATGATAGGATCGTAGTTTTAAGCTTTTCCGGTGAGGTGTGTTATTGGTATTGGACACAAGACAGCAGAAAAACTGGCTATGAACTTAATACACATCCTGGGTATGGTATGAAGAGCTAACGTGAAAGCTTACGACCAGTCTTGGCAAAATAAAAAAGTAGTATTGGATAAGCGAGAAAGAGACAGTGTCTAAATGTCAAGATACAAGGATGTGCAAAAGGGTCGATATGACTATAAAATCCGGGAGTCAAGTGTTAATAATAGTAAGGTTGCGTATTTTTAAATCTTAATTTAAAGCACCAGAAGTAAAAAAACGCGGGGGTTTAAATTAAATTTAAAATAATTGATTTAACAGACGCTACTTAAATGTCAGTAAATCGTTAAAGTCACAATTATTGTCAAATACAACGTCCATTAAACTCATTTTATTTTTATAATGAGGAAATATACCTCAAAGTTTAAGTGGTCTTCTTCTGAGCTGTCAAACGCACGGAAAACGTAGTGAGCGTACATGTCTGCATCTGTAAAGAAGATCTGTCAATTATATAGGTTGGACATACGAGCCTGGGTTGCCAAAATACAAATATCAAAGGCGTCACACGTAAGTAATGACCTTGTCCCTATTAATATGTGACATCTTGCCCTACGATGTCCATAAGAGCCAAAAAGGTCGAATCGTAGATATTTTAGTTTGGAAAGCTATATTTTTTAGTTGCGATCGATTCTATTTACGCTGTTATTGCAATCTCTGCCTAATAAATATGGATTGGTTTCGATTGCTAAACGCCAATATTGTGTTTTAAATTTCTACGCCATCTTGGCTGAAGTGCACGCCGGTAAAAAGGCGCTTTGAAGTACTGCGTGAAGCGCCACATAGTTCCCTTTGAAATCGAAATCAATATCTATTTAAGGGGGCGCACGCAAGACGTAATTTGATTACCAGGTCCCGTAATAGTTCCAGGGCCTATATTGTATTGGACTTCTTAGCTTGTTTGCGCACGCGTAACATGTTTTTTATTGTATTATTCAGGTTAGATTTGGTTCAGTTTTAAATATACATCCGATTACTTTTCAACAACCTTTAACCTACAGAAAAACTACAAATATATGTGATACAAAGTTATGTAACTTACCTCCGTTTGGGAAGAACTGACAATAAATAGATTTAAAAGTCTCTTCGTTTACGACCCCATTTGGACATTCCTGAAAATGAAAAACAAAACAGTTTTATTTAAAAAATCAATTTGGGCCAGTGTACAGGCCAAAGGTGCCATTCCAATATAAAGGTCTATAGCATCGTCCTTTAAATAAATTTTAGTAGAATTTAAGGTATAACATTTGACGAATTTAAAAGAATTGGATTTTCTTTTAAAACGATGAGTCGCTCGCTATGTATATATAGGTATGCGATGTAGATTTAGGGGAAATAAAATGTCAATTCACTCTTGTTCATCCTGTTAAAGTTTTGTGATCTAAAAAGCATTTAGCCTAAGTGTATAAAACGTGTTTAACGTCTTGTTTGTCATCGTAAATACAACATAAAAGCGGAGCAAGAAAACATGAATTCGAACAGACCCATGAATTATGAAGCGACCTTCCCCGATAATTACGTGTTTCATGACACTTTAGTGACCACAGAGTAGAAAACGGTCCATGTACCGCGTACGAATGAAAAACGCCCGTTCTTAGTCTTACGTTTTTAAAGTTTCTGTACAACGTCTTTAGCTCACGCCTGTCGAAGTTCGTAAGTGCTAAAAGCCGGTCCACGCTTTCCGGCATGTAACGTAACGTTTGCCGTTCGACCTCTGCTCCGTCGGCATCTGAAAACACAAAAAATGTATAAGACTCCAACGCGAAGAATATTACACTGGATTTAGTTAAATAAAAGCGATTGGTTCCACACAAAACTTCTGTTTAAATTTAGCTTTAAAAACCTGTCTTTTGGCACTTTTAAAGCTTGTAACTTTGGTGCATAGGTGGCACTTTTAAAGCTTGTAACTTTGGTGCATAGGTGGTAAATATCAGCTGTTTTTATAAAGAGTACCACACATATGTTTACAAATGACATGAAATAGTCGGTATATTATCAGTCATATTAAAGTATATTATCAGTCATATTAAAATGACATGAAATAGTCGGTATATTATCAGTCAACTATTTAAGAAAATTAAACGATAATTCCGCGCCACTGAACAACCGAATGCAATCTCGGTTTCTCACCAAGAACTTTTATTATCGAGACGCGCTGCTCCAAAACCTCAGGACCCATTACTGGGTCCGTGTAGGCAGAATTGCGTTTTCTGTTATCTTATGCCTAAATCCGTCTCGCGACAGCCGTCGTAAAATCGACAGCGCTTGTTTTACAGAAAATCAATAATCCCTTGCATTATACGGAATTTCCAATGGTACATTTTAGCTATGCCTTTACTGCCTGCCTATTAGCGCCAAAGCATTTCTAAAAATATTGACAAGATCCTACATTCTTAAAATCTTCAAATAACTTCGTTTTACTGATAATTCTGAATTTTCAAACTAATGAGTAGTCAAAAAGAAAAATCAATGAATCGGTTCGAAGGTACTTTAATCTAAACCAGAAAACCGGATGCAGATGACGAATTACCTTCCTAAACTAACTAAAGCAAGCCTTCAATCTCCGCGTACTTAAATAGCACCAAAATAGTTCTGATACATGAAAACATCATCACCTTTCGTCCAACATTTGAGAAATGGCAGGTACTTGTGTATTCTATTAAAGACGACCATGACCACGCCGGCGCACATGATGGCAATGCCAATCTTCTCCGTTTCCCAAACGCTCTCTCGCACGGTCACCATGTTTGAGAGGGCGAGCGACATTTACTTCATGCAGCTAGTTGCGCCAAACCGCTAAGTGTACGCGCGACAAGCGTAAATGCGGTAACGGAAAGCGCCAAATTACGCAAAGCCGTTATTCGCCCTCTCTTCTCTACGGGGAAGATTTATCGAATAAGGTAAATTTTAGAAACCAATGTTTAATCCGACCTTGCTATGGCAGGGAACTAACTGTCTTAGAGTATCTTTTTCAAAAAATCCAAAACAAAACTGCATGGGAATAAACGACGCGGATAACTATACCTCACAATTCCCAATAGGGGGTTGTGTGGTATAAACGACAAGCACTAAATGCCACGCAACTTGCTATTAACCAGTCTTTCCCATTACTGTAGCGAAACCGAAACGAAGACTGACAACTTAAAGTGGCGTCGTAATTGCTTAATTACCTCAGTCAGTATATTTTAATTGGACAGAAGCCACCCAACTCTATAAATCCACGCACTCTTGTCCGCTTACGAATTAAGGCGCGCTGCGGTGCGAATTTTAAAAACAACCTTTGATATCTTGATTTACCACAGCTGATCTGAAATAGTTCAAAGCCGATTAAGAATGGCGTCGGCGCCATTTGTTTTTCACCGCAACTTATATTCCCACAACTTATACTTTTAAATCTTGTTAAAGTTGAGTTTTTAAGAACGAACCACGCAATAAACTCTCATGCCAAAAAGCGTAGCACTGCTATGCAAGTTTTGGCCTCCCGCTTTCGGCATTTTTCGCTAGTCCATCAATATTGTCAGCCTAACACCAGCACTCCAGCACCTCCGTAGCGTGATAAACCAAATAGCCCGGCACATAGAAGGTTAGGAACTTAATTTGATTTCCAATGGAAATTGGATCTAAGCCACGTCAGAATAGGACTGAATGGTTAAGCGGCTAATAAAATATTTATACCCGAGAGCCGTTGTTTAGTGTGGCCTAATACATGTAAATTATATTTGATACATACACACGGGAACTAAGCCGTTTACTCCAATCGCCCGTAATCGAACGTACATCCACGGTGTTACAGCAGTGTATCCACTGACAGCGCATACTACACTTTTATTTTTTTTAACGAACTTTTATTGATTTTTATCTATTACTATGTCCTTACATCTTTTATAACTTTCTATTTTAAACTTCTCGCCTGTAACTGAATTACAAGTTATTTGCGTCGGCCCTTTACCAATATAAGCGAGTTTGTCTCACACGGAAAAGATCTTTTGACAATATCCTTTTTCTCGTCTAACCGACTACTTTTTCATTCCAGTGTCGTAAACACGGTAGCGCATTATCCTTACGTGTTCATTGGGTTTTAAGATGATCCCTTCCTAACCCTTGGGAGGTAGATCTAAATTATTTCTATGATCGCTGAGCTAATTAGATTATACTCAAGCCCGTGTATATCGCTACATCATGACGCTTGTTTATCGCCATCTTGATTTTTTAGTTTGACGTTGCTGATGTATTTGGCGCGCTCCGGCTCAATTATTTATGTCGTACCTCGTTAACTTCTATAATCGAAAATTCGGGAAAATCTGAAGTACGTGCATATTTTCCTAGTTTTTATCAGTCCATCATGGCTTAAAACCTACAACTAGTGATGTATTTTACTGTACGTAAATCTCATCGGATTAAACTTTTGTAGAAAATCAGTCAACGAAAACGTCTCGACCTAAACCAAGCCAGATCGTTATGACGCTTGGCACAAACACAATAACGCCTATAATCTTTTGCTTATTTCGCCATGCTGGCATTTATTTTTCATGAGCATATTGAAATCGTATAGCTCTAAGCCCACAAGGCATCTTTAGGAATTGGCTTAAGTATCCAAACTAATCAGAAAGTCTTAGCAGCATCCGCACCATTCATACAGCGGAGTCGATTTCTCTAAAACCACTTTAATGGGAAAAATAAACTTCACGAATGTATACAACGGACCGATTGAGGCAACGTGGGTCTGTTTTGTATCGTTTTTGCCGTAAGAGACTGAAGCTTAAAAATACATTTCTTTGTCGGACAAGATGAGAAAAAGATTATAAAAGCTTTGTAGAAACTAGTCTTGATGCCTTGGCACAGAACGAAAAATGAAATTTTGTGAATCATGGTATTATAGTGCAATGACACAATCTATGGAAAAATACATCAAAAATAAACAAAGTCATGATCAAGCTACTGTGGCGGAGGAAGATTATGAAAGTCGCGTACAGATTATACCAACCTTTCAAAGCCACAGCTACTTATTATCCACACGGTTGCCACGTTATAAAAAATCGTGGCAACGATTAAATCCAGCGACAATGTTTCATTATGTTAGGCAACTTTACCAAATAACATCTTATTTGAATCTCAACTCCAATATATGCCCTTTAACTGCGATTTTTTGTATAGAATTATTTCCTAATCATGAGAACATGGTTTACGTTTATTACGCATGTTTTTATCCGTCTGGAGTTCAAGGTATTAAAAATATAAATTTATCATATAACTACAAAAACACAAGAGCAGAAGAAAACTGGCCCGTCATATTTCAAGATCACCCTTCGGATAAAAATCCCCTAGAGGCTTCGCCTTTGCCGTGAATCAGCATTGCAAGGAATTGGCTCTCTGTGTACGGTCGCGTGGTCGAATGGTTAAAGCAACCGACACATAAACCGATTTCAATATAAAAACACGGTCTTGGTAACAACCCCTAACAAGTTTGAATCCTAGCCCAGTAAAAAATGGCTGCATGTGTAAATAAATCAGGGAGCCGAACGGGAATGAAACAAGAACCCATAAACCGGTTAAGCCGTTTATTCCTCCTAGCCGGAAATTTTAAAAGCACCTACTGTTTATTACCAGGAACCTTAACCATAATTTAACCAGTTAATGGATGTTTGAACAATTGATGTTATAGGCCGAGTTTATTGGAAACGAGTTGCATATTCAATTGTTTAATTCTGAAAAAAATCTAAAGTTAACCTCTAAAGCAATTGTTTTGTCAAGACCAAAAAAACTGCATTTTGAATTTGTCAAATTCCCAAATACATCCTATCCAAATAATTTAAATAATAGTAAATCCAAACCGGAACTGAGGCCAAAATGTGGTCTACCTCGCTACATAATAAACCTTTTCCAAATATTGGCTGTAATTATTCAGCTGATTATACAACACTGGCAAAGTTGGTGTATCAAAATTGTCGGTTCGTTTAGGCATCGAATCGTGCCAATGTATTAATATTTTCCATGGCAACACCATCCGTCATTTAAAGACTGCCGGAAAGATTCGAATATTCAATAGCTACGTTTTTTTGTTTCTCCAATAGCAATCTCAGACACGCAGTGCCTCATTTATCGCTTTATCTGTCAAATGTTTCCGCGGATATTAAATATTTATAAACTACAATAAGGACAGTTGCTTGTCTCTCCCAAACATGACTGTATTAATGTGCTTTCCCTGTTCCGCCAGTTATCGGCTTTCAGATCGTTAGCCATTCCGGCAGGCTTCATTTTTGACGTGATTTTAACGGAAGGAGTTCGAATCACAAGGGAGCCTGATCGTGCGATTTGAATCGGTATTGCGTGTCGGATACATATGACTCCAAAAAAATTCGATATTGTAAAATTCGATATATGATATTGTCTGAAATTTGAAAGTCGTGTGCCAGTTACATACATATACCATTTTCGAATCTATAGCGCCATTGGCGGCAGGACGTGGTTCGTTGTGGATTCTGTTCACGTCCAGAGAAAGTTATTTTGTCATGTCTTCACATATATATTTAGAGTGGTATGCAGTAACATACATTAGCTGCATTAGTATAGCTCCATCGGTCAATAACAGTTACTGCTTCTGCCTGCATTATTATTATGACGAATTATTAAATGCATTCGTAAAAAAAACAGACTTAAAACAAACTCTTTACCGTTTCTTTTTAACATGGCTGGGAAAACCGAATCGTGGCGATCATGTGACCAAACGATTATATACAGTTTGTATTCAAAATTTGTTATCTGTGTGTAGAATAACTATTGTGTGTGGTGGCCAGCAGATGGTCTGATAGTGCATTTGTAGCGCGATGGACTATTAGTCGAAAGATGGTGAGTTCGTAACCGGCCCCCGATGGCCCATAGTTTCATTGGCACTTTATTAGAATCATGCCGATTGCTCGTGCTATAACCCTATCCGTCGGTAACCATGAATATCCTAACCCACCACGGGTTTAAGGTCCCGGTAAAACTAAATCAGAATAACAGGATTGTCACTAACATTAGTAATTGAAACTTACTGTCACTAAGGGGGTATGTGAACACGTATCAAATTTAACACAACATGGCATCAAACAGATACATGCCTTTATTAATGGGACAAAACCAAATATAGCGGCAACGAAACTTCCAATACGAGCAGAACGATTTCGCGTTTCTTTGCAATGTAGCCTCATCTAGCGACAGATATGAAGTTTAGAACATAACGCTAGTGGCCCATAGAGGTCGACATTGCATAAAGCAGCGAGATGGCGAAATACTGCAACCAAGTGGTGAAACGTATAAAACCACAACTATTTTAGTTAGTTGCCGCTGTTATAAAAGAACCGACATGATTGTACCCAATATTTCTTTCAATCAAGTTGCATTACTTTCTTCGTTTAATGCCATCCTATTTACTCAATTCAGCGATTGCAACGCGTAACTTTAAGTAGCTGATTTGCTACTGTGTATTTAGTTATCGCATATTTTTGGTGTAACCTAGTAAAATTACAAATTGTATTGTGGAATATGTAGAAATAAGGGGATGATTACCAAGAGCACTATAAAACAAAAGAACAAGAACAAACTCTCTCGTGTTAAATTTGACATGAGAAACAAAAACGAAAAAGTCCCGGACATATTACCAGTGTTGATACACGAATTTTATCGCAATAAAGCGTTTGGCCTGAGTATCCAATGATATGTTTATTCCGCTTTAGTGAAAGATGACGAAGATCAACATTCCAAGTTACAAGGTTTCGAGCTAACATCCCTAATCCCGTCAAAGTTTTTTTAGTTTTGTTTTTGTATATAATTTGGTATATGTATCGGTCGCGTTAACCATTTGGCCACACAACCGTACCAATCCCATCAAACTAACCAGTTCACTTTTTGTGCACGTTTAGCCAGTAATCGGCGCCATGGAGTGTCGATACTTTGATGTGTAAAAAGTTTTTTTTATGTGACAGACGAACAATCTTTCATGTATGGATTTCAAAGAATAAGAAATGGTTTTCATGTTTTGATTTGAAAGAGTGTAATATTTTATGTTTGTAAGTTGACCAGTTCATTTAAAAACAATCGTGATTGACACTCATTGCGTTTCTTAAAAATATAGATATAAAAATAAACATACATTTTTGGTCGCACAACGGCAAGTCTAACACACGAAGGTCATAGATAGACTGCCAT